>OX030951.1:19770426-20020050 GCA_943735915.1 Pherbina coryleti
AGGGCCTTAAATGTCTCTTTTTGATAATACGTTCTTTGATAGCCATGAAGCAACTTCCATGCTTGACCTATACAGACAATCAAACCCCTAGCTGGTTTGTATAGAACTATACACATTTGACCGTATCGAAAAAAAGTACGCCGCACACCATCTAATCTGAAGCATTTGTAACCGACTTCATTAAAAGAAAATTTTGAAAAAAAAAATTTTTACCGAACATAGGGTCCAGCATTTAAGTTTTTTTTTTCATATCTTCGTCGTTTACAGTTCCATCGGTTGATCTTAAAGTATCATAAAGCAATGTTTTTTTTTTTCGAGGAGTCCAACTTTTTTGTCTCTATTTTTTTCACCTGCAAGGCCATACTGTCTGATACATACACTTAATCAAACAATTGCACATACAGCAGTTAATTTTCCATTTAAAGCTATATTTTTTACAAAATACGTTTTGAATATTGAAAACTTTTTTAATATTTATTGGATGGTATTATTACATTCAAAAAACAATTTATAACATTTTCTGAAAATTACACTTCATTTATGAAAATTATTTAAAAAAGTAATCTTATTAACTTGAACTCCAAAAATTGTACATACATTGCTTAAATATCTTAATTAAAATATTTTATAAAGAACTTAATAGCTAGTATGGTATCCATTTGCATTAATGACCTCTCCTAAACGGCGTTTCATCGATTCCACCAATTTGGATGTATCGTCCGGCGATATTTTATTCCATTCCTCTAGGATAACTGTTTTAAGCTGCTCTCGGTTGGTTATCTCATGCTATCGTACTTTACGCTCGAGCAAATCCCAAAGATGTTCAATAGGATTGTAGTCCGGTGATTGAGAGGGATGTGGAAGTGTCGATTTACAGTTGTAGACAAGCCAAGTTCTGATTAGTAGTGAATTATGCTTGGGGTCATTATCTTGGACCGGCATGAAATCACGACCGAGTTCTAATTTTCCCGCACTGGTTCTTAAATTATTTTTTAAAATTGATAAATATTGAAATTTGTAAATTGTAGTTTCAACGAAAGCTAAGTTTCCAACACCCCATACCATAACATTTCCACCTCCATGTTTTACGCTTGGCGTTAAATTTTCTTTATAAACGAAACGACGTCCATCTGAGCCAAAAATATCAAATTTACTTTCATCAACAAAATAAAAGGCTTTTTTCCAGAACTCTTCAGGCTTATTTATATATTCTTTTGCATATGCTAAGCGTTTAAGAGCATTGTTTTTAGATATAAACGGTTTCTTGCGGGACACGCAACCTTTGTAACCATGTGAATGTAAACAATTTCTTATTGTTTGCGGATTAACGGATAGACCTTTATGTTCTGCAAGGCTTGCCGCAATTTTTTGGGACACCAATTTTCGGGTCCGCTTTTACCATTCGTTCAATTAATCGCTCCTCTCGTATCGACAATATTTTTTTCCTACCTCTTCCACATGCAATAAACAAATGATTTATTTCGTTTAAAATTGTTTACAACAAATTGGATTGTTGAACGAGGTCTATCAACAAATTAACTTATTTCTGAATAACTTTTCCTTCATTTTTTAACTTAACGATTAATATTTTTACGTCTATTGGCACTTTTTGTGTGTTAAATTCATTTTTAAAACATTTTAATAATCTTCCTCCTTTCACAAAATGGAATTCCGTTATTAACTTAGCGTAACAGTTAAAATTTTGACATTTAATCGAGCTTTTTACCAATATGATGTAAGTGTATGTGCAATTAATTGCGTTGCAATTATAGGGATAGCCGCTTTAATGAATTTTCGTAAATTATTGAACTCAATAAGTTAATTGTTTTTGTTTTTAATATAATTACTCATGAATGACTAAAAAATATGAAACATGCTTATTGAATATATGTACATTATTTGAGAAAATACAATGGCTTAAATAAAAAATTATCTACTGTATGTGCAAATTTTTGATGCAGTGTACCCTCTATGGCGTGTATACAACTAAACAGATAAAATATGGTTTCCAGAGTAGCAGTCGATGTCGTTCTCAGAGCACTATTGATATGCACTCTTATAGATGCCATTCCTTGAACCGTTTGTAGTTGCTTATAATTTGTGACCTTGCTTAAGGCTGATCTCCATATTGCAGCCCCATAGAAGCATAAGTCTAAACACCCTAGTATACAGCCAGTGAAAAAGTCCAACCTACCCCAACTTGCCCCAACAGCTGCTTTGTATAAGTAGATTAAATAATCAAGTGACAAATAAATAATCACACTTTTAATTTAAATCAAAGAAAACGTAGCGCCATCTATTGAACATATACGTTGTTAGAAAGATACACCTATCCTCTTTCAAACGCACCCGTTTCTCTTTCAAGTTACGCGCGTTTTAATGACAATAGTTTTTTTATGTTTAGTCGTAAAAACATAATGAAACAAAAAGCCAATATTAAATTTTGGTTTTAAACACCATAATTGTCACACCATGTACATCTCAAATGTGGCATTTTTGACGTGACGAAGTTACGTTATACTCCTCTAGTTTCCAAAAAAGTTAAAAAATGAATTTTTTAAAAATTCATCTGCGTTTCATTGAATTGTTACTCGCTGGGTATAAGAGCTATGATTAAAAAAATAGTATGACCGTAAAGATTAATTCTTTGGCTATATTAAAAAAACAAAAAAAAAATTTAATACGGCATAGGAACGTAGTGGGAGCTGCGTAAGCAACGCAACTGAAAATTTGTTACATGGAATTATTACTCGCTGAGTATTAGTGCTAGGATTAAAAATACGATACGCCAATAAAGGTCTATTGGAAGCCCTCACAACAAAATTAGACAAAAAATTTCTGACATCATAAGGACGCTGAGAGAGCCGCTCAAAGATCGATAACGCAACATTCATGCAGCGGCGTTGCATTGAATTTTTACTCAATGAGTATATAACCTACGATAAAAAAGTAAAAAAGAAAATTAAGTTTTTATACATGACTTTACGACAAAAATAAAAAAAAAATTCCGGCGTCGTCAGGTCGTGAATATAGCAGCTTATGTAACAGAAACGTAATATCGTTTCATGGAATTATTACTCACTCAGGAGGAGTGCTACAGTAAATTTTGTTTAACGACAGCAGGGATGTGTTATTACGCTTCACAACTAAATTACAAAAAAAATTTTGTTGTCATGATTTCAGGGATGCAATCACATAATGCAGTAAAAATGCTACAGCCATGAAAAAACGTTGCATGGACTTTTAACTCTGTGACTACTGGTGCAACGGTAAATTTTAAGGTACGAAAACAAAGGTGAGTTCTTCGGGCATATGACAAAAATAAAAAAAAAATTTTACGGCGTGTCAAAAACCCCCAGGGAACCGCCTAATGTGACGCATATGCATCACTTTTGCTGGATTAATTGAAATTAGAGCTCAACCAATGGGGAAGCAAAAAAAAAAGCTAAACGAAAAGCACCAACTCCAAATCCAACAACATCTCCAAAACCAATACCAACACCAATACCAACACCAACACCAAAACCAACACCAACACCAACACCAACACCAACACCAACACCAACACCAACACCAACACCAACACCAACACCAACACCAACAGCAACACCAACACCAACACCAACACCAACATCAACACCAACACCAACAGCAACACCAACACCAACACCAACACCAACACCAACACCAACACCAACACCAACACCAACCCCAACACCAACACTAACACCAACACCAACACCAACACCAACATCAACATCAACATCAACATCAACATCAACATAACCATTAACATCAACATCAACATCAACATCAACATCAACATCAACATCAACATCAACATCAACATCAACATCAACATCAACATCAACATCAACATCAACATCAACATCAACATCAACATCAACATCAACATCAACATCAACATCAACATCAACATCAACATCAACATCAACATCAACATCAACATCAACATCAACATCAACATCAACATCAACATCAACATCAACATCAACATCAACATCAACATCAACATCAACATCAACATCAACATCAACATCAACATCAACATCAACATCAACATCAACATCAACATCAACATCAACATCAACATCAACATCAACATCAATATCAACATCAATATCAACATCAACATCAACATCAACAAAAATCTAGTTAGTTACGATTTCACTGCTCACAAACAACAAAATAACACAATGAAACTGGAATAGAACAATGACATGAATTTGGATATGGATTAGGACAAAAACTAAGACACACCTTTTTAAACTAGGAAAGGGATTCGGTATATTTGATTAAGTCAAAAATTTGGTCATGGATTAGAACAAGAGTTTGGACATGAAATAGGAGTATAAAGAAACACCGTCACGTCAAAACTTACGGGTGTGTCCACGACACAGCCAACGCTCTTTTTTTTTTTATATTTTTTTTTCTCTCTAAGGTATTTAACTTACAACTGATCTTAAGAGATAAATCAAACCGAGTTAGAGTAACAGTCCGTTCATGATATGATTTTTATTTAGTACTAACCTTCAAACGATACATATATAAATTTGGCAACAATCTTACTGTTGATTCGTGAGTAGCATAGCATTTTGTGTGCAACTTTTGTTATTGAAAAAAAAAATGGAAAAAGTGAATTTCGAGTTTTGACAAAGCATTGCTTTTTGATGGAAAAAAATACAGTGGTAACCAAACAATGGCTTGATAAAAAATATCCGGACTCTGATCCATCGAGACAAATGGATTCTTCTACCATTTGTCTCGATGGATTGCTGAATTTAAACGTGGTCGTACCAGCACAAATGATGCAGAGCGCAGTGGACGCCCAAATGAGGTTGTTATTCCAGAAAACATAAAAAAATTTACAAATTGGTTTTGAACGGTCGTAAATTGAAAGTGCACGAGCTAGCTGACATTGTAAAGATATCAGATGGTAGTGTTTTTACCATTTATCACGTACATTTGGGTATGCGAAAGCTCTGTGCAAGTGGGTGCCGCGTGAGCTCACAATCGACCAAACGATGATGCTTCAGAGGAGTTATTGGCGCTGTTAAACCGCAATACAATCGAATTCTATCGTCGATATGTGATAATGGATGAAACAAGGCTTCACTATTACACACCAGAAATCAAAAGACAGTCAGCTGAGTGGACAGCAGTCGACGAACCGAATCCAAAGCGAGCAAAGACCCAACAGTCGGCCTGTAAGGTGATGGGGTCTGTATTTTGGGATGCGAAATGAATAATATTCACCTACTATCTTCAAAAAGGCACCACAAACAACAGCGTCTATTACTGTGCACTTTTGAATCGATTGAAGGCTGAAATCGCAAAGAAACGGCCACATTTGGAAAAGAAAAAAGTGTTGTTTCACCAAGACAATGTACCGTGTCACAAATCGATGAAAACGATGGCAAAATTGAAAGAATTGGGCTTTTATTTGCCGAACCACCCACCGTATTCTCCAGATTTAGCCCCCAGCGACTTTTTCCTGTTTTCAGATCTCAAGAGAATGCTTGCTGGAAATAAATTCAAGTCCAATGATGAAGTAATCGCTGAAACTGAGGCTTATTTTAACGAGAAAGAGAAATCGGACTATAAAAGTGGTATCGAAAAGTTGGAAAATCGCTATACTCGTTGTATCGCTGGCGAAGGCAACTATGTTGAATAATACAATCGAGTTTTATCGGACTTATTGAATGACCTGTTAATTGGTGTTAGAGGCGGTATTTTGTAATTTCGGTGAACAGAACTAGCTGTGTTTTGGCTGGATTAACTCTAAGAGAGCTTGGCTTAGGCTTAAAGTTTGGAAAATGTGTTTGAATATCGTCCCGGAGAGTTCCTACATATATTTCGGGAATAATTATAAAGACCAAATTATTTTTCATTCAAAATAGGTTTATTGTTTATCGAAACACTCTCCTTTATGAACCGTTCGAACCATTTGTTACAACATTTATCCCATTCCGTTTGAGGCACCTCCAAAATATTTATATTTTATATTATAGTGATAAATCCAAGAAAAATAGGTTTTGACCTTCGCTTCTAGGAAAATAATACACTGTGTGTGGGGACACAGTGGGACATTTGATTAATGCAGGCGGTCAAAATGGTTTTCTTGGGAAATTGTTACAAATCATGCCTGTCCGATCCCACATTCTTTTATTCTGAGGTAGAAAGAAAAGTTGCATTTATAACGTTTACAACGCGAATCATTTTTTCACTATTAAGAAATTATTATTGAGATCAAGGAAACTGTTTCTGACTACACTCAAAAAAAAAAACACCTATCTTTTTGTGATAAAAAAAATCTCTATTTTTGATAATAGCAATTTTCTCTTTTTCAAATAAAATTTCTTTCAATTAGAATACATTTTCATATATTCGAAGAAATATTTCTTCACTTGTCGGAAGTGAAAAATATTTCAAGACTCTAATAATGATAAGTATTTTTCTCGCACTAAAAAATTCTCATTTATAGAAAATTAAAAGTTTTCTCTATTGTAGATAAGCAATTCACTATGCGAAATATTTTCTTCAATAAAAACAAATCCTTTCTCTAAAATAAAAGCCTTTTTTTCTAAGAACGATATATTTTTCTTATATTTCTCTTTTTCATGGAAGTTTTTTACCATTTTTAGGGAATTTTTGGTATCACAATTAGAGAACATTTTTTTCTTGAGCAAACTCTATACCATTTTTTCTCTAAATATGATGCTTTTTTATCATATTCCAAGAGACTTTTTTCTGAATATATAACTGTTTTCCGATTTTTGCTATTTGTATTCGTTACCGACTTGTGACTCTCGCTATTCTTAGGTTAACATATAAATTATTTTTTCAAGTAATAAATTATTTATAATATTTTTGTTTTTTTTTTTTGAAGCGAAGCTTTTTACGCCTCGTTCTGCGATTTGCAGTGAAATCAGAAAAAACGACACTTTTTTCCGACACCTTTTTTCTTAGAATTGATATTGTTTTTTGCTTGCATCAATTGAACCAGAAAATGTTAAATTAAAAATAATTTCTTACCCGCTGCAGGAATTGAACCCACAACTCACAGTACTATCGTTTGTTAGTAGTTTCCTCTAACCATAACGCTAAAACCCTTTATTTCATAATTTCGTTGATTCAGTGATAAGCATTAGCTAAAGCTATGTTTCAGCAGATCACTATAATCTATTACTTTAAGAAAGGATTGTGTGTTGGCTATTCTAGGACTGTGTATTGGCTAGCCAACCGACAAAAGTAGCAAACAAAACGAACTAGAGCAAAGATAACTGAATTTACCGAGCTATGGTTTGAATCTTCGGTTTGTCCATGCGAACTAAAAGACCTAACGAACTAAAAGAACAAACGAACTAAAAGAAATATTCACTAAGGATTGTGTATTAGATGTTGTTTCTACTTCCTACTAAAGGTCGTTATAAATATCGTTAAAAATAAACAACCTGTAAGTTGATTAAATTGTAACAAAATTAATGATTTTTGTATATTTATTCCCTACAACTGAACAGGGGGCTTTAAGGGAGGGCCGAAGAGGGTTAATATAAATGATATATATACTTTGTTATTTTAAAGTTTTGAATTTAAAAATTATTTTAATCGAAAAAACGCTATTAAATTATCAAATCTATGAATTTGCGAAAATGCTTCGCTTCTCTCGTGTGTCCAGTGACGCACCTGTTTTTTTTTTTATTTTCTTCCCGAAGCCCTTAATGAACCTTAGAATGGCCCACCTGAAATATTTCTCTTCAAGTTATTTCCAGCTGAAATTTGATTTGAAATTGTAAAAATTATAATTTAAATAATTTCCAGAGCTCAACAAAATTATTATGTTCCCAACAAATATTTTCATGAAATCTATTTTTTCTTTTTTTTTTTTGTGTTTTTAGGTAAAAGACTTACAAGGTTTTTTTAAATAACCTTGAAACTTAATGGAATAAATTGCAAAGGGAGTTATAATATTTTTTTAATTGGTCAAATTATTTTTAACTCTCTAATGCATGACTTTTACAATTACAACTGACAATAATTACAAAATGCGCTAAGCTAGAAAAAATTTCCGTTGCAAAAAATGTTACCCGAAGTGCATAGAACCGATACATAATCTATGATTAGACTCCAGAATTTGGAAAAAAGATTTTCAGTTCTAGATTTGAATACAAACGTAAGTGTCCCTAAAGGCATTGTTATGCAGTAGAGGGTTAAATACATGAAGTAAAATATATTGATGCTAATCTTTGGGTTTTCAAAAATTTCCATAGAAATCCACATCAAAAACTATTTTGGGTGAATATGTATATATATTTTTTTTTTTTTTTTTGTGGTTAAGTTAATTAAGAACTTTATAAAGTTAGCAATTTTTTTAAGTGTTTCAAAGTTTCAAAGAGTTCTTCTTGGTTATTTTTAAACTATTCAACATCACAAGAAAACTAATTTGGGTTTTAACACGTTGACTGCCGCGGCAATTTTCAGAAAACTGGGAAAAATGACAATTTAATTTTTTTCTCATTATATTACTAAAAACTCTATTTCTAGGTCACAGGTATCATCAAAAAGCAAAAATGTTGTTTTTTTTTAGGAGAAAAAGGACCTACGAGTTATCTCGTAGTTGGCTTTTATCGATACTAGCACTGACATAACGGTTTTATTCGTAGCTACACAAAAATGACAGGTTTAGTGAGTACGAGATAACTCGTAGTTGGCTCCCTAGAAGGGAACGCAATCTACGAGTTATCTCGTAGTCGGCAGGCAACGTGTTAATCGAATTGGTGTTTGAAAATATTTATATTTTATAGCCAAAATATGGCAAGTGTCCCATTGTGCGTCGTTGTCATTGTGCAATGTTTGCTTATCAACCCTACAAACAATGAGTAAATGACCAACCGACCGACAGAATGACCAACAGAACGGCAACAAAATCTCCCAAATCAACCGTGTGCCTCAAGCCTCAAACCAACGTCAAGAACGAGCACGACTGGGACAATACAGCAACTATGATCGCCAGCAGGAAATGACAAAAGTTCTGTTGGCCATCCATGTTGGTGGCGACATTGGCAAAGTTCAAAATTTGCGAAAAGTTGTTGCATGAATGTGAATGTGGAGAAATAAATCATATCGTTGAAATATTTATGAGCAGTGCATGGAAATAAACCGCTGATGGTATGTTTGAGCAAGTGTGTATGTGTGTGGAGAGTGTGTATTTGTGTGTTGGAATTACTTTATGTGTATATAGGTTGGTCATGTGGCAAGTTAATATTATGGTCTTGGAATGTTGACTCTGTTATGATGAGGTAAAAACATACAAGTAACATTTTTATTTTTTTATTCTTTTTTTTTTATTTGAGTGACAACATTTTTCCGCTTGAAAAAGCACATTCGTGTGCTTTTTGAAGGCTTTTGGGAAAAGCTTTATGGTTAAAGTTATTTCTAGCATTCCTAGAAATTCATCAACCTAATTTGACTATGTGCTATTTTGGTAAAATTCCACGAAATGTACGTCAAAAAAAAAATAAATGTAATTCGAAGAAGTGCAGGCTACATTAACGCTCAGATTTTTCTGCAACAGCAGCTCAACATGTTGCTGTCGCAGCTATGAGTGAAGTAAAATGAAAAACCAATGTTTACCGCTGCCCGGAAATAATCAGGCTTAACGTGAAATTCTCAAACAATGTTGGCAACAAACATGCAGTGAGTGGATTTTATGCCAACATTACCGTGAAGTTAAACTTAGGAAAAACAACAACAAGAACAAAAACAAAATTATACGGTTCTTCACCAAACCGCAGCCCAACTAACGACAGAGATAATTCCAAGCATTGTCAATAAGCGCAGGATGTGGTGTGCATGGCGTGCAACAACAACAACTAGTTATTCCACAATATCTCGATAGTGATAATGATGATGACTATGATGATGAGTATTAATTTGAAGATATGCCACGTAGTCAATCAAATGCGATGCCATCGATTGTTGACCTCGCAATATTGGCACAGCACAGCATAGCACAGCGGATACAATCAGATCAAAACACAACAAATACATTACATGCAACAACAAAAACAACAATGTCATGAATGGCATAGCAAATGATCGCTATCAACATAATCAGCGAGTCTCAACGAGGCGCCTATTATTCGGCCATATTACCCAAGCATGTCGCGAACAAAGCTTAAAATTGAAGCTTGTGAACTTGTTATCATCAAAGCAACCAACGCTCTGTGTGAGTAAGTGAGTGAGTGACACAGTAATGGGCTGCGGTCAGTAGGTCTTTGACTTCGCTTTGAACAAATATCCATGCTTAAAATGTCGTACGATTTCTCATCGAATTTCTTTTCAACTTTCTTGGTATTTTTTCAATATTTTCCACACAACTTTTCGCCCTGTGCATAGACGCTTGATAGCTGCGCTGCTACAATTTTTTCATCAATGAATAGGATTTCCTTTTATACGCTTGAAAGACGCACCTACCCGCCATCAAGAATTATTGAATCAAAGCACGTTTCTTGCTGTTGACTTGACTCCCGAAACGATTGGTACCAAGCAGCCATATTAAAGCTCGCTTGTTTGGCACACAAACCGATAACGTTGGGCGAAAGTGTCAATATGTTTTGAGCGTTATTTTTAGCTTGAACAAATCACAAAAACAACATCTCAACAAGATGGCTGGGGGAATAGAAATAAACTTATAGTATTTTTGTATTGACAAAGTTAAGTCGACATCAGTTCATTGAATCACTTTATGATGCTATGATATGGCAACGTGCCCCAAGTTAAATCTGCTTACTTGGCTATCATGCGAAGGAATGCAGCACGATGTCGAAGCGTTCGGCTTGTACACGCAAAGAAATCTAACTTTTCAGTATGAGTTTCTAAGGAAACCATAACAAAAATTATACCTTTCTTTTTTTTTTTTCTTTTTTTTTAAACACGATTTTATTTCTGTAACAGTCAAATTAAACTTTTAAAACTATTTTGCCAGTTGACTTAATGTTTGAATTTAGCACCAGGTTTACTTGTAAGCTACAGACAGGTCTAACATCGCAATGTTCGTAATTTCTTGGGAAGAGAAAAATGTTTAATCTATAGGAAAATAATCTCATATTTAACAAATTTTAAGGGGTACAAATTTTTGAAGTACAAAATATAAATATTTTCTTTTATAACATTTTTAAAACTCAAAAACTTAAAGGTAAGGTAAGCTAAATTAAAGTATCTTATATATATATATATATACACTACAGCATTCGACCTTAGAATTCTTAAAAAAGGCTATGGTTTTTACGTTAATGTGTTTCTTATCACCACAGAAGCACTCTCCTAAGCCCGAACTTTCGAAACTTTACCTGAACACATCCATTTATTCCGAACAAATTCATTGATTATTCCAGGTGATTTTATTATAACTTATAACCCATTGAACCATAAGCGAAGGTTTTGCGTAAGGTGAGAGTTTTGCGAACGTTTTTGGGTAGAATTCTTTTTTTTTTAATTTTTGATTTTTTTATTTTGTCGCTTAAAAGTGCTTGATAGAGCAGATTAAATTCGTGAAAACTTTTCTCATAAATAAAACCTGTGCTTTTATGAAATTAAAAAAAAAAATTATTTTCAGTCGAACAAGAATAATTTTTTATCATTTTAGTTGGTACAAATTCCACGTTAAACATTTTAGTTTCAATTTCAATTTCTCATGAACGAACCATTTTTTTGTTCATAAATGAGTTCAGAAATTAATCATAAATATATCTATTTTATATTTTTAATCTTAATATTTGAATACGGCCTTTCATTACACTGTGTGACCGATTCGACCTTTAAAAAAGTTTCAGCCTAAATTCTTAAAAATTCTGAGAGAGGGACATCTTGTGATTATATCGCGACTCGTCCGACCTCTCAGTTCCATCGCAATTTTTTTTTAAAAATTCTCAAAGTTAAAAAGTAGGAATTCTAGTATTCCGACTTTTAACAATTTTTTACATATGCTTAGGTTGTGAAAATTTAAAAACAATATGCACTTTTGTTCAATAGAATTAAACGTTAAATTTAACAGTGCCAAAAGATTTTTGAAAACAATATATAAAGTGGGTTTATCGGAATGGAGAAGTCAATTTTTCAAAAATTTTGTAAAAATGTTAGTTCTTCTTTATTTTTTTTAAAAATGGTAACAAACAAAAATCCTTAGTTTTTTTACAGGAGTTATTAAAACTACTAAGTACCTTTCTAAAAAGTCTAAGATAACTGAAATCAGTTGAAAATTGGAAAAATGGCAGAAGTTTTAAAGTGTTTTTTAAATCGACAATCATAGATTTTTCTGATATACGTTCACAGCGTTCAAACTGCTGCCATTTAACCAAATGATAACGGATTTGGCTCATATATGGCTTGTTAGAATGCACAAGCCAAATGTCACATTTTGCGATTCTAGTTTTTGTAGAAAATAAAAAAAAGACGATATCCAACAAGATATCACAAGATTGTTCTGAGATAATTTGAGTGTCTATACGATTGAAAAACTTCTTATTTGTGCTACTTCATTTGGAATTGTGTAATTTGAATAGTGAAAAGTGCATTGCATATTTTCCAAATTATTTCCGAAATAAATTTTATTAGAGCTCCTTGATGTTGTTATATCATGCGGTAAGTAAAGTATTGTGTTCTTTGAGCAGATCAAAAAAGTGAAAAGTGTGTTCAGACTTTTTACTGATGCGATGGGTTTACCATCTGTTATACTTTTCAGACTTTTTTATTCATGATGTGCGATAAAATAAACACTCTTTGTTACATGTGTTTAGATATACACTAAAATCATATCGTGAAGCGATTTTAGATGAAGTTCAAAACGCTTATAAAAGTTATTTTGTCCTTGATATGCAAAAAAATGTTTCTTGGGCACCCAATTTTTTATGTTGCTTGCAATACATTATGTTGGCTTTCATAAAAGGCTTCAAGAAAGTAATGCCATTCGGAATACCTGTGATTGGAAATCTGTTCATCGTCATGCTAAAAGTTCTGCTACTGTTGTGTCAACAAAAAAGTATTGAAATTCAATCGAAAAATGCAGAAGTCATACGTGTATCAAGACACTATGTTCGTATTTCTTCCCAAATAACATTCTGAGGAATTGCCAATGCTACATCCAGTTCCAGAAGTAAGCGCAGCACCAAGTCTTGTCACTGATTTTATGGAAGCGTTTAACCAGCTCAATGTTCGAATGTCGCTTAAAGTACTCTTTCAGCACCATCATATAGATGTATTCGAACAGCCAATTCCAACCAAGTCTGATGAACAAGGCGAGAGCTTCCATCAAACGACAAAAACAATGGTGGACCGGTACAAAAATAAAAATTTGCAATCTTTTATTGCTAATTCGTGTTTGTTTTTGGCACTGGATGAGGTGTTGTGAAGAGCACCAACATAAATACAATTTACAATAAAGGCACAAACATACATTCAATCAAAATTTGAACCTTTATCCCAAAAAATTAATAAAACTTTTATTATTCGCAGTTATAAGATATCACCGTTTTTATTTTCTACAAAAACTAGAATTGCAAAATGTGGCGTTTAGCTTGTGCATTCTAACAATCCATATATGAGCCAAATCCGTTATCATTTGGTTAAATGGCAGCAGTTTGAACGCTGTGAACGTATATCAGAAAAATCGATGATTGTCGATTTAAAAAACACTTTAAAACTTCTGCCATTTTTCCAATTTTCAACTGATTTCAGTTATCTTAGACTTTTTTGAAAGGTTCTTAGTTGTTTTAATAATTCCTGTAAAAAAACTAAGGATTTTTGTTTGTTACCATTTTTAAAAAAAATAAAGAAGAACTAACATTTTTACAAAATTTTTGAAAAATTTACTTCTCCATTGCGATAAACCCACTTTATATTTTTTTTTCAAAAATCTTTTGGCACTGTTAAATTTAACGTTTAATTCTATTGAACAAAAAAGCATTTTGTTTTTAAATTTTCACAACCTAAGCATATGTAAAAAATTGTTAAAAGTCGGAATACTAGAATTCCTACTTTTTAGCTTTGAGAATTTTTAAAAAAAAATTGTGATGGAACTGAAAGGTCTAACTAGTCGCGATATAATCACAAGATGTCCATCTTTCGGAATTTTTAAGAATTTAGGCTGAAACTTTTTGGTGGTCTCACCGTGTTATTTATATTGAAAACAAAATTTTTGAGCGCTAGGCCAAACATGTTGACAACAAGACAACATGAAGAACAAAGAAGGCAACAACTAACAACAACAACAACAACAACAACAACAACGGCTCTGTATAGAGCAAATCACACAGCTTGACTATACAGACTGTTTCATTGGCCGCTACACCAACTCATCAGTAGCCTTTGTATGACTTTGTATGACTTTTATATTGGCAGTATAAGTAGAACCTGAGTAGCTTGAGTGGATCACAGCGTAATGTCATACAAAGGCTACTGATGAGTTGGTGTAGCGGCCAATGAAACAGTCTGTATAGTCAAGCTGCGTGATTTGCTCTATACAGAGCCGTTGTTGTTGTTGTTGTTGGTTGTTGCCTTCTCTGTTCTTCATGTTGTCTTGTTGTCAACATGATTGGCCTAGAGCTCAAAAATTTGTTTTCAATATATCTTTTTTATATTCTAAAATAAGTTAAAAAAGGAAGAATTTAAACCTTTGCTGATATTCTCATAAAAGTAAATTAAAATGTTAGCCTTTATCAACGCCGTAGATACGGGGGGGGGGGTTCTGGGGGTTCAAACCTGCCCTTAGCAATCCAGAATATTTTTCTATATTAAATAAAAACACAAATATTCCAAAATATTTAATTTTGCCATATTATGTGTGAAGATAAATTGCAAATTGTATATTATTAATGCATATTTTTGTTAACAGATAGTAAGTTATATATAATATAATATATAATTTTATTTTGCCTCAATAATCCCATCCCCCCCCCCCTCCCCCTTATGAAATACCTATCCACGGCGTTGACCTTTATACAAACGTTATATAAACTTTTTTACCAGTGCGAATTGATTCTCGCTATAAGAAGGAAGATGGATGTAGTGCTACTTTTCTACGGTTCATTTTTTAACTCATTTCCGAAGAAAAAAAGGTTCGTTTCTGAGAAGCATTTTCGTCCGGTGATTGATTCAAAAAAGGTTCATTTCCGAGTGACGGAAAATAACTTTTCTATGGTTCTTTTCGAATTGTGTTGAAAATTAAATGCAGTTCGGTATACAACACACAATATTTGGGATTTAAGAAAAAAACAATTTCTAATATATGTATATATTACTCTAAAGTACAATTTTTATATTGGTAAACTAGCATAATTTTGTTGTTTGCAATAGTTTTTTTAGTTAAAAGTGACATATTTTTGGGTTTTAGAATAGTTCTTCAGCACATTTTGTATCTTTTTAACAGAAAATAGCTAACAACAAATGTTTATTGCTTTTAACTTTTTTTAAGACTAATTCAACGATCAGGTAAATCCCCTATAAAATCGAAACCTTTTGTTGATTCGGAAAGCTTTTTATTTAGTTGACTGATGGAAAGTAAGAGTAGTCTCTGTGAAGATTTGTTTGAAATTTAAAGTAAAACTGCTAGCATGAGATTCTTCCAGTATTATATTAACGATTAAAGAAAAAATTAACTCTGTGGTATGGAGTTCTAACGGGTATTAAGGCAATGATATACGGCTTGACTTAGTGAGATACCAGCGTGAACCTGGAAAACTAACAAGCTGATGGCATGCCTCTCTTGAACACATTCCATGGTATGTAAGGTACTAGCATTGTCCGTTTTGAAATAAGAAAGTGAAGTTTAGAAAAACACACCAAAAATGCAGATTTCTATAAAATCTCGTTATAATGTTTGGACTTTATAGGAATAATACGTAGAATACATTATTATTCAAATGTCTTCCACTGGCGTTTTTGCAGAACTAAATTCTTTCAAGGTAAAATGACGAATGTTGGTTTTTAATTGTTCAAGAGTAAACACGATTGTGATTGTACTCACGTAAACACGATCTTTTGGGTGTTTTTAGCCCTACAAAAAACCAAATTCCAGAGGCGTCAAATCGCACAATCGAGGAGGCCAATTGACATCGCCAAACCTCGAAATAAGTCGTCATGGAAATTTTTGTTGCAACAAAGCACTAATTGGTGCTGTTGTGTGGCTTATGGTAACTACGTATTGAAACTACATATAGTCCAAATTCTTACCTTAAATTTTAGGCCAAAAAAAAAATGGTAAACAAACGGCCATAGCGCTCAGAATTAACTGCAACGGTTGCTCCTTGATCGTTTTCAAATAAATATGAACCGATGACACCACCAGACCATAATGCACCCCAGATAGTCACTTTTTTTCGAATGCAGGTCTTCTCCACAATCGCTTAGGGTTTTTCAGAGCATCATATATTGCAATTTTGCTTATTCACGTATTCACGTCTCATAGCTGAAGAAAATTTGCTTCGAAAAACCAGTTCGGTGCATTGTTCGGCAATAAAGCTTTCCATATTGTAAAATGGCAACTTTCTTGAAAAAAAAATAAAATGGCAACTGTAAAATGGTAACTACAAAATTTTAGCTACACAAAAATCAGTTTGGACAGTTTGGACAAACATGAATATTTGACTGATGCTAAGTGCTCCACTTTCCAAAAGCCGAAAGGGATAAGCCTTTATATACATATATATTGCGATAATAAATATGAAGACTGAATTGTTTTCTTCGTTGTTTTTTTAATATTCACCTTTATGATTACTACGTTTTTGCATGCGTTCGAACCATTTGTCATAACATAACCATTCCTCTTGAAGAATTCTGTTAAGGTATAATATTTCTTTTTTTATTTAATGTGTTCTTTATAGTTTTATAGTTTTATACATTTACATACACATTTTTAAATCAATATTTAAAAAAAAATAGAAGTTATAACGGTTTTCGTTAACCAATGTCTAAGCTCCATACAACAAATAAAAAACTTTTAACGCGATTTCCTCGAAACTAGTTTTTTTAAAACGGTTCGATAGATAACTCAAAATCCATTGGTTCAATTTCAATGTTTTTTTTGCATTTCGTTTTTTATTTTGTCCTTTAAGCATCCCCTTAAATTCAAGTATCTATTTCTTTTTGTTTTTTTTTATATAAACGAAAAAGCCAGAACTGTATTTAAAAAAAAAATTTTTTTATAAAATATTTTTTATGTACAACAACCTGTATAAATTAAAAAAAAAAATAATAACTCCTTATATCTAAAAAAATTTTTTCAAAACAGCTCCTGTTTTTGGTTGTTACACGTATATTATACCTTAAATGCATTAGCAGTTTCTTCTAGCGTCAAAATTTGTTATCCATGCAGTTTGCTCTTGATGTGCATGAACAACAAGAAGTCATTTGGTACCAACTTAGGACTGAACGGCGATCGACCCATTAATTTGATGTTTTGGGCGCTCAAGAACGCCTCAAGCTCACATTGTCTTGTAATGAATAATTCTTTGGCACTTGTTTGTTTTTCTTATTTCACGGAATATTTCTTATTTTTCCATGTGTCTCAAGTAGTACCGTGGCAAAAATTGAAAAATGTTAAGTCTTTTTTCTCAAAATGGTGCGATGAACAGCCCCACGATATACTAGACTCCATTTGTACATCCGCAAGGAGGAAAACTTCATTTTTAGCAGAATATAACTATATTAGCACATCGCAGCACTTTTATTTCTTCCTTGGTATAGTTTTTATTGATTTTTAACTTAAATGCTTCTAATAATAAAAGTGAGCTCTTTTGTGCTCCTTTTAACAAAATATAGCAACACTAAATGCCTTACGAGTCTTTTTTCAGTCTTAAGACTTATCCCTTCATTCTGTATCACGAAAAAAAACACCAACGATCAAGAATGAAAGAAACCATATTACGCGTTCCGCAAATGAGAGAGAGAGAGAGAGCATGACGTCACAAGCGATATTGTCAGAATTTGGAATAATTTTACTCCCACACCTACGCCTAAACATTTTTTTTCTTATTTTTATAATATGTACATGGACGTCCTTAACCCATTGGTATAACAAAATTTTATCAGTCTCGAATAGTTTAGGAGATAAAAATCTTGAAAGTTTAAAAAATTCATATTTTTCGTATACGAAAATATTCATATTTTTATACAGAAGAGTAGATATTTTTACTTTACTTTTTCGAAGGAATTTATTTTCAATTTCGTCAATTTGCCTACGAGATCGCACATTTGCATACGTTTTTGTCAAGCAAAAGTACTGTGTGACGTCATGCACTCAGTTGAGAAGGAGAGCATTAGATAACGGGACTGCGGAACGCGTAATCTTGTTTCTATCATTCTTGACCAACGATAAGTAAGACACGATAAGCAATATATGCAAGAAAGTATTGATGATCGTTTCATTTTTGTCGGTCGTGCCTCGTTTCATGATAATGCACGATGGGGTTAGTACTTGAACAATTTTATTTAGCATACTTTTAGGCATTGCTTGAAACTGAACACTTCGCACGAATGTAAATGGAAATATACCAAAAAAATATTATTGCTTAGCTTGTTAATATAAATTAACTTTCAAGTAAAGGATATCTAACAAAATTAAAGAGTGAAACATAATAACGAAAATACAAGCCAAGTAGGCAACACGACTTGCATGTCATCACACTGCCAAAAAGTATGCCCTTAAATTTGTAAGATTTTGCTAGGATCACTAGCAGAAATAATTTGTTGTAAGATGCATGAGGTTTGCTGCGTTTTTTTTTATAACAGCTAAATAGTCAGCTCTTTATTATGATTTTTTTTTATAACAACCAAACCAATAATATTTTTAATAAAATTAACCTGTAAATTCAACTGTGTGAACGCTATGCCTAGTTAAATTTTAAATTTTAAAAATCACATGCTCTGAAAAAGTTCGTATGGGAGGTGGGAGTGGTATCAAATATATGGGTCAATTGCGTACAAACGCTCTTTTTTTGTCCCCGTTTTTTTAACTTTGTTTTTAGGTAAAAACAAAAAGAAAAAAACAAATAAAATATGAGAAAGTGATCACTGAAGAATATTTATTGACAAAATATATTTTTCAGAATCTTAAAATTGTTTGCATATTTGTTTTGAAGAATGTTACAGTGCTCTTTCGAACTCGCTTAATACAAAAACATGTGTCCCCAGTTACACTTTTTGATGAAAAACTTAACGTGCAGAGATTAGTTCTCACGAAATTCTTAAAATGAAGACGATTAAATAATATTAAAGTAAATTTTTTTGTGTTTTCTCAGTTCATTGTGATAAGTACGTGTAAAAATGTATTGAACGTCACGAGGAGTTTTATTAAAGCAAAACTAGTAAATAAAAAAAATCTAAGTTTAAAATTATTGCTTATAGGTTTTGATAAATTTCTTTTGTTTTCGTATTTTCGCAAACTAAAATTCCCAAGAAAAAAACTAAAAAGTAGCAAATGTATTGAACGTCACTTTTAAGATATGTCACACCACCGGCTGAAGTATTCATTTTGTATTTCGTTTTTGTATATTTAAGAGTAAAATAGCAAAGTTAACGCCTGCTGAAAGAGCACGAAGATATCGGAAAAAAATAAAGGTAGACAAGGAACGACTTGATAAGGAACAACTTTGACCTGATTTTTGCTTTCTGTATTTACTAACTGATATCGCCCATTTCACATTGTAGTGATCAGTTGCGCTGATCATCTCCGATTTGGCTCAAATATTTTTCTTGTATTGGTCTATTGATATGAAAATCAAATTCGAAGTTATAAATTTTTAGAATACTTGTTCCCGGGCAAAATAAAGTCTATTTGGAGACAACGTAGCTCAATCAACTTAAGACCGATTACCGGTAATATATTATCATTGGAAAATTTATTTCATCTATTTTGAGGAAAAGTACAAAATTTTTGAAAATATTGCAATAAGTTGGCTCATTCTTAACTTGTTTAAG
The DNA here is from genome assembly GCA_943735915.1 of Pherbina coryleti. Classification (NCBI taxonomy): domain Eukaryota; kingdom Metazoa; phylum Arthropoda; class Insecta; order Diptera; family Sciomyzidae; genus Pherbina; species Pherbina coryleti. The sequence goes on from OX030951.1 coordinate 19,790,419, forward strand.
TTCAATACCATCCCAGCAACACGTGCTATTGTATTTTTCTTATTTATAATTATAATTTTTTTACGTTTTTACGTCAGGTTATACCTTTCCAATGATATAAAATGAAGATGTGGTTTTAAAGGGTTCAGAAGTTATATTGTAAAACGTGAAGTCTTTATAAATTTTAAATACAAATTCAACTAGCTATTGACTTTTTTAACTTTTTGTAAAAAAATAAAGAAAAAAAATTGGATGAAAATTCTATGTATAGCTTAATTATATACTTTATATTTACTTTTCTTTTTTGTAAAAGAATAAACCGTTTTTTGTTAAACTCCCAATTTGATTTAAATTATTTGGTTAAGCGCAACAAAATGTATTGAACGTCACTCTGTTGTTTTTTCTGAAATTGCTATTATTTTACAGTTTTTTATTATTTATTGCTGCAAGTCTACTACTTTGAAAATAACCGCTATGTTGATGTCAATTTTGAGGAAAAATTTTAATTATTTCCCGTTAAAATTGTAAAATATGTAGGTATTTTTGGTAAAAAAAAATATTATTTCTGTAACTGAAATGGCGATTTGTGCAAAAGCTGATTTTACTGATTCAGCGACCCAGTCTTTCCAAGTGTTCGCCCAAGCACCGAATTCGTAAAAATAAAATTTTTATTTGCCAATGGTAGAAATAATTACTTCGCCAAGGTTCTGTTGTGTTAGGTGTGATTGATGCATTTTTCGCTGTTAGTAATTGTTCTGTTAAAGCAAACGGCGAACATAGTTTGATTTGAAGCTGACGAGTGCTCTGCAGTGTTCGTTTGTTATCATTAAATGACTTGGATACGCTCTGCTTGACTAACAGAGTTCTGTCAAGCTCTGAACTCTGCACTGTTGGATCTACTGTTGTGAAAAAAACGAGTGCATTTGTGCAGAGGTTTAGTATATAGGCTCAACTACAAAAAAAAAAAAAATATAGCATTTTAAACTGCTGGCTTATATGGGGGGCAGGCATGGTTGTGGGCGGATTTCAAAATATTTTTTACTGTGATCTTATAAAGTTAAATTCCCGGTCATGTATTAAATTCTAATGGTCTGCGACGAATCCTTCTACTTATTGACATTTTTTGTATAGGGCTCAACCAGTGTACTGCGCAACGAGCCATACAGCTACCGAAACAATAAATTTACTGAATGAGAGTGAGCGAATTTTATCACGTTCTGGACTTTTCGATTGGCCACCGCGATCGTGCAATTTGACGCCCCTTGACTATTTCTTATGGGGTTAAGTCATGTCGTGGTCTAAGCGAATAAGCAGGCAACAATTTGGACCACAGCTTGAGGGTCAAAAATTCGTACATAAATGCGGGTTGATCGAATGTCGTACGTCAAGCTTAGCCAAGATGGTCATCTAAATAAAATCATTTTCAAAAAAAAAATAATTTCTTGTTGCAAACTTTAAAATAAAGCTTATACATTGGTCATTTGGTTAATTTTTATTTGGTTAAATTAAGAAATGATAAACCTAGTTTTAATTTTTTTTTTTTTTGCTTCATTTTATTTAAAACATTTTACAATTTACATGCCATTTTCTATAGCTCTTTAAAACTAAAAAAATAATGCTCGGTAACAGTTCAAACTAAAGAGAAAGTTATGTAAAGTTAATGAACACTATTAAATGACGAAACACTACAATTGTCTACACTTTAAAAATACAGAAAATTTAAACTATAAATAACACACCTCAACAACTTCAGACAACCACAGAATTCAGGAAAAACCCAGACTGTAATCTATACCCATGCACCAAGTAAAATAAACAAATACAAATACAAATTCTGAACACTCAAAATGCAATGGAATATTCAAAACACTTCAACTTATTTATGCATTCGAAAGTAGTTGCAGAGTGTTGATGATAGTCAGGGGGACACAGGAGGAGGGTACTACCCTCGCTCGATACCACAAATTCCCACAACAGGCCAACAGACATACCTGCTGATAAAGTCAGACACATACCCGAACAACACAGAATCACAAAAATACAAAAATACAAAACCAGTTACGTACCAACGAAGTGCACGGATGGATATCTACGTTTATATAAAGAATTGTTACCGAATGAGATTAGAAAGCATGCAAAAAGCAGCCATGGTTTGCAGAGCAGACCAACTGTAGGTGAATGCTAACAACTGAGTGGGTGATGCAACGCAGTGGCATGAATGTAGGACGCACGTAGGGGGCTTTGGTGAAACAGTGCAAATAGTGCAGCAAAAACTTTTTTTGTGAAACTAAGAATGCAACCTTGGGAATTGGTTGGGATGACGAACCTAACAACAGTGGTGAAACTTTAGGACAAACTGACGCACCAACACAAAGCACTCGCTAAAGTCAAGCAATGGAATGGAGCTAGCAACTCTAGTGCAAGGAATTTCGCAGCAAGGCGTCAAGGTAGAAGATGAAAGCAGTGACGCAGCACAATGTGTCGTTATCACGTCGTTGCTAAAACAAAACGCAAAGCTTCGAAATAGTAGCAAAAAAAAAATTAAAACTACACAAAAAATTAAAATGGCGAAAAACAAGCAAACGTAGTGACAAGGTCCCAATGGCAAAAGCTTTTGTTGCTGCTGCTTTTGTTGTTGTTATTTTAGTTAGCGCGATGTGCCAGCACCAGCGAAACCCAGACAAACAATAGCGTGGCCAACAGACAGCTGCGCCCAGCAGAAGAAATGCATGAATAAAGTCACGCAGAAAGATTGATATGATGAATAAGAGAGCGCAGGAGACATGACACAGTGCAGTGAGAGAAAATTCTGGATAATTTAAACTCTTAATAGTAACACATAATTTTCGCCAACACTTTAAAAAAAATATTTTCATGTCTAGGATAACCAATGATATCTTTAATAACATTCGAAATAGTTAAAAACAATACCTCAGACAGTTATTTAGCGTATTCATATTCGCCTGTTATTCTCGCAACTATTTTTTCTCAGTGCACAGGTGGAGTGTAACTAAGTTGAGTTAGAAGATCAGCGCGTAGACGATATCTCAACGAAGCGTCGTCGTTGAAACAAAGATTTGTGCAGATAACTAACACAAAAAAGGACAAAACTTCTCAAAAGTATGCTTTAAAGGGATTTGCTTTGCTTTGCAATGTGCCGAAGATTGTGAACGTGCAAATGACTTGCTGCACAGAGTGAACAAGTATGGGTAGGGTGTTGAACAGGTACCCAGACAGTAGAAGTGAGAAGGGACATTTGAGCGAGTGAAATAGAAAATACGTTTTCCTACTGACATCCGTGGAAAACTTAAGCGTCTGTGGAAAGCTTTATGCGCGCTTATCCACCGGAAGGATTTTCGCGCACTCAATGTTGAGGTGTTTGCATATTAGAAGTTTGCGTTGCAACGATGCATGTCCATGCGACCAGAAAGTGTAAGAACAAATTTTTGGGGTTTTCACACTGAATAATTTGGGCTTTTCATTAGATATTTAAAGAAATAAAAATATGATTAGACGAACTTTAATTCTTACAAGAGCTTACAATCAACAGCGGAAAATTCATTAAATTTCCATATTATAACCATATCATAAACTAGAAGTTTGCGTTGCAACGATGCATGTCCATGCGACCAGAAAGTGTAAGAACAAATTTTTGGGGTTTTCACACTGAATAATTTGGGCTTTTCATTAGATATTTAAAGAAATAAAAATATGATTAGACGAACTTTAATTCTTACAAGAGCTTACAATCAACAGCGGAAAATTCATTAAATTTCCATATTAAAATTGATGTTTATGCAAGAATTTGCGAATGCTATGAGTTCAAATAAGATAGGAACTGATATGATTTCATAAACTCTCGATTTATTCTTAAAGCGTTTCAATTTTCATTTGACGAGAAACGCTATGTTTGACAGCGCTGGCTTTCAAAAAAAGCATTTGAAAAAATCGGCTATGATAAAATAGCATCGGCTATGATAAAAGTAATGACATGACAGTTAAGGTCAATTTTTTTGGCTTAATGACAAAAATATAAAAATAATTTTAACTTTGAAAAATTTTTTTGCGAAATTTATTTTTTTTTTTTTATATGAACTAACATTGTATTGGGGAACATACTGTGAAAATTTCTAGAAAATCTACCGAAAAGCTTTTGACGTAGAATACGTCATGCTCGGAGGTAAGTAGGGTGGTTGATAGTGATCAGGTGTCGTTTATATCACTTTTTGAGCTTTTGGTGGGCCTAAAGTACTGATCGTACAATGTTGATGTTAGCACTTGTTGGTCTGCTTGATCCTCAATTGGACAAAAACTCATGTAAGAACTCTCTAACTTTTATAAATTTTACACAATTACATGAAATATAAAGCCAACATTTGATGTGTTTGTTTGCTTAAACTTGCTACCTATTTATCGACAGTTTCCGGTTTTATCGACAAAACCATAAAATTTGTATGGGAGCCCCCCTCAGGAGTGGTCGGAGAGAAAAGGTGTCAAAGGCAAAAATATTCCTTTAGCAAAAGTAATGGGGGTCAGTCATACCTATGAACCCTTTTCGGCACTCTCTTAAAGGTCATATGCTCAGGTGTATGGAATAAATATACAAAAACCATAAAATTTGTATGGGATCCCCCCTAAGGAGTGGTTGGAGGGAATAGGTGTCAAAGGCAAAAATGTTTCTTTTGCAAAAGTAATGGGGGTCAGTGATACATATTAACCCTCTCCGGCACTCTTTTAAAGGTCATATTCTCAGGTGTATGGAATAAATAAACAAAAACCATAAAATATGTATGGGAGCCCCCTAAGGAGTGGTCGGAGGGATTAGGTGTCAAAGACAAAAATGCTCCTTTTGCAAAAGTAATAGGGGTCGGTGATGCATATTAACCCTTTCCGGCACAAAAACCATAAAATTTGTATGGGAGCCCCCCAAGGAGTGGTCGGAGGGAAAAGGTGTCAAGAGCAAAAATGTTCCTTTTACAAAAGTAATGGGGGTCGGTGATACATATTAACCCTCTCCGGTACTCTTTTAAAGGGCATATGCTCAGGTGTATGGAATAAATATTTTGCAAAATATTTTTTATAAAAGATGTCATCAAAAACGAATTGAATAATTCTACGTCTTGTGTTACGACATATTCGAAACTACTGTATCTTTTTTCCTCAAATGACTCCTTGAAGTGACCTTTGTGCATCAAATGCAATAGCAAAAGAAACAAAAAATATTAAAAAAAAGAAATTAGAATTAAAATAAGGCCAAGCATTTGAATAAGGATTAGGACAAATATTAGAAAAAAGGTGAGAACAAGGATTTGGACAGTGGTTTGGATCAGAAAAATAATAAGGAGTAGGACAAAGATTTGGACAAAAATTTGATCATGGAATTGGACAAGGGTTAGGACAAGAACACAGACAAGAATTGGGAAAAGAACTACGAAAAGGATTGGGAAAAGGATAAGGTCAAAGATTTAGTCACACCTTAAACAATATTCAGGACAAGATTGTGAAAAGAATAAGTTCAAGAAATGGAACAAAGAAAAGAACAATAATTAAAATACACTAAGGATAAGATTTAGGACAAATGTAGCGAAAAGAAGTGGGATAAGGATTAGGAAAGGCATTCAAAGAAGATAAGCTCAGAATATTTTATATATATGTTAACAAGAGTTGGACAGGAAGTAGAATAATTATGAAGTCAAATATAAAAATAAGGAAAAGGATGAGGACAAATATAAAAATAAAGAAAGGATAAGGACTATGCCAAAGATACACCGTCATGTTAAAATCAACGGGTGTTTCCACGATACTGCCAACTTATGTTTTGTAAATTTTCAAAAAGTAATTGCCATAAAGTGATTTATAAGACATATTAAATTGTTAAACATTCCTAATATATTTGAGCTACAAGGTCAGGGTGAGAAAAAAGATATAAAGTAAAAACTGTACGAGGAATTAAGGGGTCGTTCATAATTTACGTTACCAATTTAGGGAGGGTGGAGAGGTTTTAAAATGTACTACGATAAGTAAAGATAGGTGTTAAGTTGCTATATCTCAGGCGTGGCGTCCGTGGCGTAGTTGGTTAAAGTGCGTGGCCGCTATGTCAACGAACTTGGAGACCCAGGTTCGAACCCCAGCAGCGACAGAAAATTCTTTTGAATTAAAATAATTTTTCTGTGCGGCCGCCACCTCTCTGCAGACAATGGCAAACCTCAGAGAGTAATCAAAATGCCATGTAAAGCTTCTTGAGAACAAGAACATTCCGTTCATCGCCGTTCGGAGTCGGCGTTAAACATGTAAGTCCGGTTCTCGGTCAATTGTGCACAAACTTAACAACACGCACAACACAATTGATCATAAGAAGCTAGGTCAAAGTCCTTTCAAGGGCTGAAATGGCCAGTTATTTATTTATTTATTTAAGAAATGAGGATACACTTGGATGAGTCGATGTAGAATCCGTTGAAGAATTATATTTCGAAGAGTCCCCAAAGTTTGCAGTTCTTCAATTCCAGTGATTGATAGCATCGACTCTTGGATTTAAGATAGAATAGTTTTTATCGATGAAAATAATTGATTTTTAAAATTTTTTCTTAAATTTATCTATGCATGATAGCACGATAGATGATAGATGATAGCTGATAGCAGATATTTTTTAAAAATATTTTCAAATATTTTGTAATCAAATTATTTTTTTATTTCATATACTACGTTACTTTATGGTGGGTGGGGAGGGGTTTTGAAATGCACTACGTAGAGTAACGGAGGGGGAGGAAGCGGTAAAAAAAGCTGAAAATCGGTAACGTAATTTCTCATTAATTTCGCAAAAACTACTTTTTTTCATTGGCGACCACTTTAAACAAACCATGAAAATGTATTAAAAATATTTATGGATAAATATGTAAAATAATACTATAAGAAACAAAACCAAAAATCAATAAATATTGTACATTTTTTAATAAAGGGATATTCTTATTCTGTGAAGATCTTATTTAAGTAGCTGAATAGGTTTTTATGATGAAATGGAAGCGATTGAAAAATGAGGCGTGATACAACTCCTCCATTACAACTCCAACAATGTGGGAAAAATCTGATTTTAATCCAAGCATAAATAATAATTATAAAAGCTGTATAGATTTTAACAGCTAGATAGAGAAATGTGTTACCACCGGAGTGGAATGAGTATGAGACCAAAAAAGTAAGGAAGCAAATACCCCTTTTACATTGGTCAAGAATTGAAAGCAATTTTTCGAGTTTTTAGGCTTATTGCGGTGAATTGGCTGAGAAGCAAGGGGGAAAAAATTCACGATATTCTTGTGTTGTACCGTCAAATTTTTGGATTCAAAATAGAACGTCAAAAAAATTGCTTTTAACTCTTGACCAATGTAAAAGATTCAATGCGATGTTCTGTGTTAGCGTTATTGTACACCATTTTCGATTAAGTAGTACACTCTCAAGGTAAGCTACACTTCATATTTAGCTGCCAATTCCTCAAAGCTAACTACATGCTCAAAAAATTGTCGTCAGATGGAGTCCAATGCTCAGATTCAGATAAACACTGTCCCTTTAAAAGTTGGTAGTTGGAGTTATCAACTTATACGTTGGGAGTATCGATATGAAATACTAGGAAGTTATTAACAAAATAACTGATAACATTAATTACAGTTATTTTCTCTCTTTACAGTTGTTTTTTATCGCTGCATCTTTCCCCAAATTTTTTTTTTTTTGCATTTCATTATTATAAGAGATAGAAATAATTTGATAATAATTTGATGACTTTTTTTTTTTCGAGTAATATTATCTCCATTGCGTTGAAAAAAAAATGATTTCAACATATTTTTTTTTTTCATATTAAGAACAAATATTTATTTAACTCACCTGAAATTCCATCGTATGTCCACCATTCTTCCCAACTAACTGCATACAAAACTGTAAGATAGTAAAAAAAAAATTATAAATAACTTTTATAGAACTTTTGTAGTTATTAAGGAACATATTTTAAAAAGGTAATCTTGCATACAATGACACAAAAAAAAAAGGAAAAAAAACATACATTTTTATTAAAATTTAAACAAATATATTTAACAAGTAGCCTTACATAATATAAGAATATTAACATAATCAAATGTTGGCATAAGTCGTTTATTAATGTCGAAAATTTACCACAAAATTTTTTTAATATTATTCGAAAAATTCTCGTTCAATCGCATTCACGATGAGCAAAATTTGAGCCAGTTTTCCACGTTATCATGTGCCTTCAGAAACGTTGGAGTATAGCACAATCCAAAATTTCAAGAGCTGACTCAATGCAAGATGTGAAGACACCAAAAATGACTTCGATCCGGACATTCGACCGAAAATAACGACGCAGTGAAGGAAAATGTTAAAAACGACCCATGAACCTCAATTCGTGGCAGTGCTCATGATGTCGACCTCTGTACGTCCACACTACAGTGAATATTGACGAAAGATTTCGTTCCGCAAGCGAACAAGGACCAATTGACCCAAGAAATTCAGCCGGTGAACCACCAGCAGTGCCGTACATTTTCGGATTGGGTCTTGGAAATTCATGTTTTCATGGTGTCAGTAGATTTTTCTTATAAATCGTGTATTCTGACAATTCCAAAGCTCAATTTCACATTGGTGGCTACATTAATAAGCAAAATTGCCTCATTTTGCGGACCCGAAAAGCCACAAGTGATTAAGCAAATGCTAATACACTCACAACGAGTGACTGTTTGGTGCGAATTGTGGACCGAAGGCGTTATAAGGCCGTATATTTTCGAATATAACGACGTATAAGACGTTACAGTTAATGGAGTATCTACATTACAAAGATAAGATCAACAATCTTTTGTGGTGGGAGATGAAACATACGGACACAGATGATCTCTACTTTCTACAGGATGGTGCTGCGTGACATAAAATTCGCGAAACAATTGAATTATTGAGCATTAATGACCCTGGTCGTGTAATTTCGTGTTTTGGAGACACCAATTGGCCACCAATTTCCTGCGATTTAGCACCGTTAGACTTCTTTATTTGGGTTTATGTTAAGAGAAGAAATCTCGCATCTACAAACAATTCCAACTCTCAAAGCTTATATTGCAGTCGCCATCGCCGAAATAGAGCTCGAATTATGTGAAAGAGTGAAAAAGTTTATGATCTGCAAACTTAGCCGTGGTGGCCAGTTGACAGATGTTGTATTTCACACAAAATCTCCATGTGTCTACTCTATAATTCAGGAACATCTTAAAGAGACTTCTAAATACTTATTTATTTCGTTTCAAAACATGCTCTATACCTCTTCTTAGAAACAATTTTCCAATAGGAAATAACCATAAACTGTCTTTCAAATCGAATTCATCTGTTTTTCAATAAAAATCTTTGATAAATATTTAAAATTAACTTTTCTGCAATAATGCTCAAAAGAAAAGTATTCTATTGACTCAGGTTTACGGAACAAACATATGCAACATAAATTAAAAAAAAAAAAAAATTAACAAAGCAAGGACTAAAAATGAAAACTATTACTAAGACGGAAATAACACTTTCACCCAAAAGAAAACGACTGTATACTTAAGATTAACAGGTGTTAATATAAACTTTTGGAAATGTTTCTCATGGCTTCTCAGGCCAACCCCGGGTATTTACGAGTATATCTTTTTTTTTTTTGTGTAGTCATCTTTGTCCAAAAAAGTGGCCAAAACACCTCTAAATTATAAAAAATTTCAAGAGCGGAAAAAACAGTAGAAAAACTAGAGATTTCAAAGAATATTTTAAGCCGCCGTGGGACTTTTTATCTCAAAAATTCAGATGTTTAGGAACGCCCCATATATATATTATTTTTTTAGTGTACTGAATAAAGGAACTTTTAATAGCTGACAAATTATCAGGAAGAAATTTATATCAAGGTAATACGGGAGTAATCCCAGAACTGACCTATAGATGACGGTTGTTATTTGATAAAAATAACTATGGTCTTATAAAGCTTAAGTTTTAAGTTTGACCACGCTACGTTTTTCAGTATTTATTTGGTAGCCATCTATTGGATAGCCATGATAGCCAAGGGAAAAAAATTGGTTGTGTTATACAATATTTTCATTTGAAAGGCATAAGTTCAACCAATATCAAAATGGAGCTAATTCTTCTCAGAGGGGGTATGCTCCTTTGTTTACAACAGTAAAATATCGAGTGGCAGAGAATAAATAAGGCCATACTAGCTGCCAAGGCGAACATTGCAATGTTCGACCACATGAGCAGACCACGCCAGAAAAGTTGAAGAAAATCCACAAAATTGTATTGAATGACCCTCGAGTGAAAGTGCTTGAGATACACCCTGTTTCAAAATACTAGATCCACTCAATAATTGAGCGTTTTGCGCACTACTCAATGAAATTTTTATTAACTCTTTTCCATAAAAGCTTCACATAAATAAGAAACAACAAACAAAAACAATTATATATTGCGCCTAACGGTAAAATAATTTATATTGTTATAAATATGCTGCTTATAAACTGTTGCAAAATTAAAGATCCACTCAATAAATTAAAAAAAAAAACACAATATGTATATTTTTAGTAATTTATTTGGCTTCCATTAGCCTTAACTACTTCAAACAATCTTTTCTTCATACTTAAAGCTAGCGATTTCAATAAATTTTCATCCAATTTACTCCATTCTGTACAGATTGCAGTTTTAAGCTCTGAGACTGTGTCAAATTGACGATTATCGGCATTAATTCGTTTCACTAAAATGCCCCAAATGTTCTCCATTGTATTTAGGTCCGGAGAACATGCTGGCCAACCTAAAACCTCGATGGAATTGGCTTGAAACCACGCCATCGTCTCTTTACTAGTGTGGATGGCGACGTTATCCTGCTGGAAAATCATATTTTGTTCACTATCTTCACGGAGAAAACTAAGAAGACTGCTTCGGAGGACAATTATGTAGTCTGTACTTGTCATCCGAGTTGAAATGAATTGAATTTCCAGGGTTTTTTTTGAAGGAAAAAACTCCCCAAACCATCAAACTACCACCACCAAAATTTCGCCGCGAGAAAGCACTTTTTAATGAAGTAATCTGCCCTTTTTCAAATTCTGTTAACTTCTTTCCACGTGGCAAAGTTAAAATTTTAGTTTTGATTTTAAAAAACACTTTAGACAAAAAAAAAATCAGCCAAAAACCTTCGAAAACTGCGAACAGAATGGTCTTTATGATCTTTATGAAATGATCTATATTTTTGCAACAGTTTATAAGCAGCATGTTTAAAACAATATAAGTTATTTTACCGTAAGGCACTCTCAGCACAGTATAATTGTTGTTGTTTGCTTTTTCTTGTTTGTGTGAAACTTTTATGGAAAAGAATTTATAAAAATGTCACTGAGTTGTGCACAAAACGTTAAATTTTTGAGTGGATCTATTATTTTGAAACAGGGTGTATAAGAAATATGTTATTAGCCATTTCAAAAAGTGATGCAAGGAGAGATAAATCAGGCATTCTATGCTTGAATCAAGCAAATAGTCTATCAGTTTACACTCAAGCGTAAATTTCTCAAGTCAAGCATTATTTTACAAGAATTGAGAAAATTTAAAACGCAATTTAAAAAAAAAAAAATTCTTAATTCAAGAATCATTTGCTTAAAACTCAAGATTTTTTTTTCTATATTCAAGACTAATATTTGCTTGAAGTGAGAAAAATTTGCTTGATTCAAGTAACAATTTGCTAAAAAACAAAAATAATTTGCTTGATTTGAGAAATTAATTTTCCTAAAATTGAGAAAAATTTACTTGATTTAATTAAAGAATTTACTGAAAACTAGAATAATTTGTTTGATTCAAGTAAACAATTTTTTAAATAATAGAATGTCTTGCTTGATATGAGTTTTCTTTTGCTTAATTTTCTTATTATAATGAAAATACTTCAGCAAAGATTTAGGATGTGGGATAACCGATCATAAAAAACAACTCGAATATACTGAATATACATTGTGGACGCTTACATGTTTCCAAATAAAGTAAAAGATAAGACACTGCGCCTTCGAACCATGCCATAGTTTGTCAATCTGCATCATCTTAAACATGTTTTTATGTAAACATGTTGTGAATTATAAGGATGCCATTTCCACATTATAATTTTCTAGATTGATATAAACAATTTGCTGGAAACTACAATAATTCTCTGCGATTGCTTAAATTAAGAAAGTATTTTCTTGATTCAAGTCTTGTTCCAGGTTCTAGAAACAAGTATTTTATTCTTGTTTTAAGCAATCATTATTTTACTTAATTTTAGAAATAAATGCTCATTATAAATTTATTTTTCTTAATTTTTATATTTATGTTGGATCTGAGCAAATGAGGCTTAATTTTAAATTATCTTAAATCAAACAAAATATTTGCTTAGTATAAGAATATTATTTCTCTCCGTGAACGGATGCTTAAAACTAAAGAAATTGCATCTTTTCAATAAATTTTCGGAACCTTACCAATTTGCTTAAAGAAATTATATCGAGTAAATTCAATTTTAACTTCGAATTTAAAAATTAATTCACTTTCACATACAAACAGGAAATGATTAAATCGTCCTTCTTCATCGCAAATAAAATCTTAATTGCATAACTTTACTAATATTTCTCCTTCAGTGTTTTTATTTATTTTTTCTTTTTATTTTTCTTTTTTTTTTTTTTTTGTGCAAAACTAGCACAATAACTAAAGTATTGCCCGAAAAGTAGTAAATAGTAGAAGAAGAAGAAAAAAAAAATACCAGCAAAAATAGAAGCAAGCAAAAGGTAGTTGAAACATTTAGAAATCCATTAATTTCAATCATTGTCCATGACTTTGCAATATTTTTCGACGACTTTCTATGCTCGTTTTCATGCAATAAAGTGCTAGCGGCAAACCTTCTACAAAACCCCAATTTCAAGCCCTGCCACCAACTCTCACTGGCGGCAGCAACAGGAGGTGCGTCAGAAGGTCGTTTCATTGGGGTTTCGTTTACAAATCGTAATGCAGACAACAAAAACTAAAACATTTTCAAGGATTTTTTTTTTGTTTTGTATTTTTTTTATACTTCTTTTATTTCGAAACAGATGGTAGAGTAAAACTTTTCAAATCAATATGGCGTACATTAACTAAATGTTTTTCTTCCAGGGGGGGTAGAGTGCGATCGAGCTAGATGCAAGAACGTTGAAGGCAGTATAAGTAAAATAATATATTTTCAAACACTGCTGACAAACGCTGCTAGAGAGGGAAAAGTGGGGGGAAAAAGAACTTTGAAGGGTTGCTTCTATTCGAAGCAACACATTTCACAATGAGTCAGCAGTTGAAAATTTAATTTCAGCGTACATAATGCAAGCGCACCGTAAGCGAATAGACCAAGAAGCTTTTTAACTGTCAAAATAAGCAAAGTGCAGGCTAGCTCTTTTTTTTTGCCCCTACACCTTTGATAGTGATGATGGTGTTGATGGTGTTAATGATGGCGATGATGACAAGATAACAAGTTGAAGAAGAATGGATGAAAATAAAAAATGAATTGGAAACTACAAAAGGTAGCACGCTTTATTGTTGTTCTTCTTTTTTCTGTTTTGCTCAGCTTTTCACCCAATTTTGAAGCCTCATTAATTTTAAAGCTCTCCGCTTGAATACGGCAAAAGCACAAGCAACCCCATTTTAACCTCAATTTAACGGTCAATCAGTTAAAAACCTTGTAAACAAGTCCGTAAATCATGCTTGCACAAATACTGTGTTAATTCGAACTAGTAATTAATTAATTTCCAGCAAAGGGCGCCGCTCATTACAGAGTGTTGCCATTAAATGCTCTTGTGCTGTGACTGTTTCGTTGTGGATGTGCAGGTCTTATTGCCGGCAAGGCGAAGCTGTTGTCGGAGTGTTGCTGCTGCTACGTACCAACACCCGAAATTCATGACCGGATGGATTTTATTAATTATGTGGCAAGATTTTAGGGCTAAGCAGATGGTACAAAATAACAAAGCAGTACAAACAAAAGCAGCTTAAGATAACAAGAAAAGGCGCAATGAATTGTGTGTCAAATTTTCACCTTGAAAACCACGGAAGTCAAAATGGGTTTCCATTAACTTTGGTGATAATTTTTAAAACTTTATAAGGTGAACGAAACCGACACAATTTAATTGGAAAGCATTTAATAAAAATACGTTTATATCAATTAACTGAACAGATATCCATTGAATTATATTCGTTAAAAATTTCAGGTTCGAATATGACTGTTAAAATGCATTTTCTACACTAAGGGAAATAACGCATATTAACATTATCCACGCCTGAGTATAAATTTTATTTATATATTTACGTGGTTAAATCAAATATTTTCCTTACAACTCGTTTTTTCCCGTATTTAAATTTTATTTATACCACACACATACACACATATTCCATACAAGCAAGCAGCAACAGCATCGCACACGTACACAAATATTCCGACAAGCAGCAACAGCATCACACTCTGTTTCTGAAGCTTATTTCTTGCAGTTGCAGATTTCTTATAGTTCTCATTTAGTTAATGTTGCAAGGGTAATATAGGGTGGATATTTGGCCAAGATGATTTGTGAATGCGATGGGTGGTCGCTATATAAAATGATGTAGGGTTTAGTGAGAACTTGATATTTTCTGGTTGTCATTCACCTGCATATTTTGCTTCTTATAAATTTTAATTATTATTGAATTTAAATATGTTGTTTTTCAAATTCAGTATTTTTATATAAATTTTCTTTAAATGTGATAGTTTTATTTTCAAATATTAAATATTTGAAGGATATTTTAAAAAAATCGTGCACAATTTTAATATATTTTTTATTAATTCTTTTTAAATATTTAAAAATTTTATTTAAATAAGAAAATATTTAAATAAATTTTAAACATTTACGTAGTTGATTTATGCAAATGCATTATTGGTGCAAAATTGAGTCGCTTTTTGGATAAATTAAAAAAGTTTTTGGACAAACTTAATATTTTTTTTTTCTTAGTGTATGAAGTCATTTGTAATAAAATACACTTAACTTCAAAAATATAAGTTGTTCCTCATTTTAACTTTTTCTAAAAGCAAACAATTGCTTAAGGGGGCATAAAGGTTAATAATTTAAAAAAAAAATTTTTTTACGGGAATTTTTTTTTCATAGAAGAAAGGCAAGACATGTGATATGTATCACCACAATCTGAAGTTATGAGAAAAGTTATGATTTCACAAAAATTCTCGAATTTTGTCCATTTAGTGTATAACAAACTTTTATTTATCGGTCGAGTGACTTCCTTCCCGATATTTTCCATTTGCACTGCATCTTATACGAGATTGAGCTCATTTTTAATATTTATTACTCATTACATTCCAAGCAGCAATGGCAATAACACTATGCGCAATTAGGTCACTGAAACTCTTGATAAACCTTGAATTCTCCTTTTATTCCACTGCAAGGTGTCCTAATAAGCGGCTGTGAAAATTTCGTAGAAGCACTTATGTTGAAATTAATTACTTTAAGTGCGTCCACAATTGTCAGCTGTATGAAATCTTCATCCGCAAATTAACTCAATTGCAATCACTGTTGTAATGGAAAAGTTTTTCTTCTTCTATGCGCGCTACTTTCGAGAACATAATGAAGCATCATCCTTTTTTTTTGTCTTCAGTGAAACAGTGCGACTGCCTCAAATTGCATTCTCTTAATTTGTCAAGCTGTACTGCATTGTTACAAAATCACTGTGTTTTTCTTTGTGCCACTTTATTTTACCTTCCCAATCCCAGACCTAAGCCAAATGGCAACCCATTTCGTGTCCTGCCACAGGAATTCATCATCAGTTTTAAGCGTTAAATTAAAGTGACACTGATTTGTTTGTTGTGTTGGCTTATTATGCTACAGTTGCTGCTGCTGCTGCTGATGTACTTGTTGCCGTTGTTGTTGTTGTTGTTGCAGTTGATGCTGTTGTTCCTGTCGCTTGTATTGTTGTGATTGCTACTTGCTGGGAAAACTTCGAATGTTGTTGCAATTTGCAAACAAAAGCTTCATTGTTACCATTGAGGTCAACACCGAAAGCTGCACAAATGGAGCAACAATAGAGGCAGCAGCGTAGAGCCAAACAAGCTCAACCCAAAGTTTTGGCCAAGTTTTAACAAAAGACTGAGCAATGATCGAAGAGAAGGGAGAATATTGGAGGAAAGAAATTCTCCAGCAGGAATACGTTGGGGATCAACAAAGCGTTGGAGATATTGAGGATGACGATGATGATGACCGCAGCGGGGCATTTGCTGGCATTAAGGTATGTGTTTTTTTTTTTTCTTCTTTTATTCCTCTCTGGGGGAAATGAGATAAAGAACAACTGACTTAACTGCCACTCTATCAATTAGGAGCGCTTAAAGTGAAGTAGTTAATTAGTGATAAAAAAGAGCTCAAATCTCGGTAACGTGGAAAGTGAAATAACTTAAATGGCTTAAAAATAAAATCTCTTGATAACTGAACTCGGAGCTATTAGGTAATTCATAATCTGTATCTGCAACTGTTATAAATATAAAGACCTTTTACCGTATATCGTGAATATAAGAATTGTAGGGATATTGCTCTATTTCCTGAATTGATTTGGATAACATTCACTGAGAGGTTTCTTATTTTATTCAAACTTTTAAAGAATCTATAAGATTTACAAAATGTTTCCCCGCCTTACAAAAATTCCAACCCCCAAAAAATTCGAAATATATAACAACGACGAAATAAATCAAATGTTTGAAACTATACAGATACAATACAATTCCTTTCTTCTCAGACGAAGCTGACATGAGTTCCATGCCCACTTGTCATCATGTAAATGTGAACAAAAAATAGATCTAGAACTACTTAGGTGATGAAAGAATAAGTATAAAAAAATTGCCATGCCCAATAAATATAAATCATTATTTATAAAGAAATCTTTAATGGATTTAGAATATAGAAGTCACCAATGCTTGATTGTTGTATACAAGTGCAAATGGGATACAAGTGATTTGCAACGCCCAATTAAGACAATAACAAAATGAGTTAAAATACTCTTAGCCAATTTGAAAGAAATAGGAACCAAATAAAAACTAATTGAATAAGAGTGAACATTTTTTAAAGCTTCAAGTCTCAAAAGTATGTGGTCAAAATTTCAAGTCGATATCTGAAAGTTACAGCCTAGTGAATGAACCGCCTTCCAGAGCGCGCAGTGCTGGACAATATTTTCAAACGTGATTTTCTCGAAAACATGTTTTCAAAGACAGTGACCAAGATTTCTCAAAACTCAGAGAACCGATCGTTTTGATTTTTTTGCAGGCTTATTTTATTCATAAAAATCTTGAACTTGTCACAGGATTTTTTTTCTTTTCGTAGCTTCGTTCATTTTTTATAGGCAAAATAATGACAAATTTTTGATCGAAAATCGTTAAATTACGTTCGGTAGTCCGCCATTTTGTGAAAATCAATATTTTCAAAATCGGCTATGACAAGTACGAGTTTTAAGCATCTAGTTTAATAATATTTTTTATTTTTTTTTTGTTTCAGATGAATTGAGGAGGAGCAATCTTGGTCATCGCATTTCACCTTTTTTTTCACAGCGCTCTATAAGAAATGCTGTATATATTAACGTTTTTAAAAAAACCAAACGCAGTCTTCTGTGTCTCGGAAAAAACTCAACTCCTTTATTCAATTTTAAATTCACTTCACTTGGTTTTAGCTTACAACTAAGTTCTCTTAATAATACTCTTATTCTCTTTTTTCTAGCTTACAATAATATAAATATATATATATGTATATATATATATAGTTTACAGTTTATAGTTTATAGTTTATAGTTTATAGTTTATAGTTTATAGTTTATAGTTTATAGTTTATAGTTTATAGTTTATAGTTTATAGTATATAGTTTATAGTTTATAGTTTATAGTTTATAGTTTATAGTTTATAGTTTATAGTTTATAGTTTATAGTTTATAGTTTATAGTTTATAGTTTATAGTTTATAGTTTATAGTTTATAGTTTATAGTTTATAGTTTATAGTTTATAGTTTATAGTTTATAGTTTATAGTTTATAGTTTATAGTTTATAGTTTATAGTTTATAGTTTATAGTTTATAGTTTATAGTTTATAGTTTATAGTTTATAGTTTATAGTTTATAGTTTATAGTTTATAGTTTATAGTTTATAGTTTATAGTTTATAGTTTATATTTTATAGTTCATAGTTTATAGTTTATAGTTTATAGTTTATAGTTTATAGATTATTTATAGTTTATAGTTTATAGTTTATAGTTTATAGTTTATAGTTTATAGTTTATAGTTTATAGTTTATAGTTTATAGTTTATAGTTTATAGTTTATAGTTTATAGTTTATAGTTTATAGTTTATAGTTTATAGTTTATAGTTTATAGTTTATAGTTTATAGTTTATAGTTTATAGTTTATAGTTTATAGTTTATAGTTTATAGTTTATAGTTTATAGTTTATAGTTTATGGTTTATAGTTTATAGTTTATAGTTTATAGTTTATAGTTTAAAGTTTATAGTTTAAAGTTTATAGTTTATAGTTTATAGTTTATAGTTTAAAGTTTATGGTTTATAGTTTATATTTTATAGTTTATAGTTTATAGTTTATAGATTATAGTTTATAGTTTATAGTTTATAGTAAATAATTTATAAATAGTTATGTTAATATGTACATAGGTAACTTACATTACTATATACCTTAATATTAAATTTTTTTAAATAATAAAATAACTAATCATACTCTTGAATGTGTATATTTTTAGATATAAAAACCCTCATTTAAAAGTGCTAGTATCGAAATTCAACCATCGATTTTTCTGTTTTTTTATTTTTATTGAAAGACGCTTGGTAAAGTTAAAAAGAAGTTGGCTGTATCGTGGACACATCGGTAGATTTTGAAAAGACAGTGTACTTTGTTCATATCTTTATTCTTGTCCCTATCCATTCATTAGTTCCAAAACTTGTCATCATTCATATTCTCATTCTTATATTTGTTCTAATAATTGACCTACTTGCAGTCCAAGCTCTTGTTTTAATCCATGTCCAAATTCCTGACCTTATCCTTATTCCATTTCCTTTCTAAAGCTTTGTTTTTATTGCGTTAAAATCTTTGTTCTATTTCTATTTCTTGTTTTAGCTTGGTAATCTTTGTCCTTACCCTTGTCTCAGTCCTTGTGGAAGTCATCCTTTTCTAATCCCTGTTATAATCCTTGTTCTAATACTTGTCCTTATTTTAATTTTAAAACAATTTTTTTTTTATAGTAACTTTTTTCTTTGTTTTTTGCTTTTGCTTTTGCATTTGGTGCATTTTGTTTACTTTAAAGAGTTACCTGAGAGACAATGTGATGCAGATAGTTTAAAACAAAAAATTTCCTAATAAGGACGTAGAACCACTTTTTATTGTTTTTAATTATCGTAGCTTTATGATTTTTTTTTTCACATTTATCGTGCCTCATATACAACCCAAATAATAGTTCTATGCCACTCCGTTAAATGATTGAATGAATTTTGGCTCTCTCCGAGGTCTCATGACGGCATGAATATTTAGTCTATTTTTGGCCGGCAAAATCCTCTTCCAAACCCTCCACGTGGGTGCCAGCTGGTAATAACTGCTCCAGTGTTCGCAAGAACGGTAGTTAGCCAAGGTTGGAGGCTGCAGTTGGGGGGACAAAGCTGTTCCATAGCTAGACGCTCAATTTGCAGACCTCCAACCATCGGATTGAGGTCTGGGCCGGATTAAGGCGTCATGCGACCCGTACCGAGAATCAGCCTGGCTGGGGGCCCAGTATTAAAAAGCCCAGTCGCAAACGGAGCCATCCGGATACCTGGCGCCCTCCGGATGTAATAAGCCTTGTCTGCGCATGCGGATCTCTGCGCAGATCGACCACCCTTTCTCCGCCACTCGTGGGTCCAATCATGCAAAACAATAAAAAGAAAACAAACTCAAACTCAAACAAACCTAGCCTTTCGAGGCAACCAAACACCTCAACGTCCGAACCCCTGTCCGACTCCGTCCTGTCTGTTGCAGTCGCAACAAGCATCCCGTCCAACCCTAGTCCGGCTGTGCCCTCGTCTCAGTCCAACCCTAAAGTGTCCGTGCCCGTGTCCAACCCCAGCGCCTTCATAGCCCCATGTCCGGCAAATCGCCTTCCGTCCGTGCCGTTAATCCCCCCTTCGGAGGAATCATTCAATTCCTCTCCTCGGACGCCTTTACTTGGACAGCACTGAGGAGGACTCAAATCCTCCCTCGACCGCTACCTGTATCGGCACCGACACAGAGGACGAATTGTTGGATGACTCCAATTTGGAGACCACCGCAATAGAGGTGAAAACTCCGTTGTCCCCAGGGACCATCAAAGCTCGCTCCAACTACAGGAGCTCGAAGCGCTTCCTGAAAAGGATGATGGCCCGTGACCCAGTTTCACTGGTAGTCAGGGACAAAAAATTAATAAAAAAGCATGAACGGCTTGTGAAGCTCTTCGAGAGAAAGGAAGCTGGGCTTTCTCTCGAACCCAGAGCCCCACAAACCCCCGCAATCCCTCCCTTAGCTACTGCCCCCAAGGCGAACGGCGAGGGAGAGACTGCACCCAGGAAAGCGGATCCCCCCTCACAAACTTCCAAGTCCAGGAAGAACCGTAAGGGGAAATCCGATTCGAAGAAATAAGAGAGAAAGACTATCTCCGCGCCTACTCCGTGCATGGTGAAGCCATCTTATAAGGCTGTGCTTGCTGGACACTCGAGAACCCCTTCTGGGACATCTCGAGACCTGGCAGGCAGAGTCTCCACCGGGGAGCGCGCCGGAACCTCAGGATTGCAGGCCAAACGGCAAAGATCAGAGGATGAAACCAGAGGAAACGGACCCAAAAGGCCCAGACCTTCCCCTGGTTTCGAAGGCGCGCCTAGTGACCTGCAGGTAGCCATCATCGACCAGCAAAATCCGGACGGTAGGATATCGCTGGACAGATGGCTGCTTGTGGAGAACGAGATCCTCAAGAAGATGATGGCCAATACCGAAAACGGCGACTCCAAGGAGTATAAGTTTGACGGTGCTGGGTGGGCCAGGGGGGTGAAGATCGTCGGGTGCAGCAACGGGAAGTCACTTGAGTTCCTCTCCCATACCATCTCTAATATAGGAGAACTCTGGGAGGGGGCCAAGCTCAAGGTACTACCCCGCGCAGCACTTCCGCTTCGCCGACTAGCCAAAATTTGGATCCCACCTCCTGCTACGCACGAGGACAGCTCCATAGTTGGACTGTTGGCAAAGCAGAATGACTGGGCCAACGTGAAAGACTGGAAACTACTCGAGTCCAAAAAGGGTTCCAATGGCAACGGTAAAGAACTTACCTTTGCCATGGACAAAACCTCAGTAGATCTGATCAGGGGTCGATCAGGGGTACTGAAATTTGGGCTCGGGGCAGTGAAAGTCAGGGTGCATGGGGAGGGTAAAGGCGCTGATGCTGCAGACAGTGCAAATTAACTTGCACCACTGCAAAGCAGCCACTGAGGATCTGTTGATCTTCATGCAGGAGAAGGATGTGGACGTAGCCCTAATCCAGGAACCCTGGCTAATAGCCAATAGGGTACAAGGACTAGGGGCGAAGCAGTTTAACCTGTTTCACTCCACTGAAGGTAACAAGATAAGAAGTTGCATTCTTGTGAAGAAATCTCTAAATTTTCTTTTTCTTCACAGATTCAGCGACGGAGACACGGTGGCTATAAGGGCGGAGTCAAATGATCAACCAATCATTTTGGCCTCGTCCTATATGCCATATGAAGCAGCAGACCCACCACCGAAGGCAGTCCGGGACCTAGCGACATACGCTAGCACCAGGAACATCTCTATGGTGCTGGGCTGCGACGCAAACGCACACCACATTCAATGGGGCAGCAAGGACATCAATAGAAGAGGTGAGTCCATTTTTGAATATCTCCTTACTTCAGACTTGACATTATGTAATAAGGGAGACCATCCCACTTTCCATAATAGAGTCAGGGAAGAGATTCTCGACCTCACTTTTGCACTAGGAAAAAATAGGGAATTAGTTAGAAACTGGAGGGTATCTCCTATCGATTCTTTTTCAGATCACTTTAGGATACTCTTTAATATTGATTTTGAGAACACTACTCGCACAGAACCATTCAGAAACCCAAAAAGAACGAACTGGACTGAATACACTAGATGGCTAGAAACTCAGATCTCTCACCCATGTAGGGATGACCTTTCTGACAGTATAGCCATTGACAGTGCAGTCGGTTTCATCTCAGGGAAAATGAATAAGGCTTTCTGCAAGTTCTGCCCCATCTCCAGGAGTCGCAAACCCAAACAAAAATGGTGGAACAGCGATCTCAAAGCAAGGAGAACTGAGGTTAGAAGTCTGCATAATAGGGCCAGGTTAAGCAAGGAAGAGGCAGACTGGGACTCTTACAGATCTGCTCTCAACTCCTACACTAGAGACCTAAGAAGAGCTAAAAGGAAATCGTGGCAATCTTTCTGTGAATCCATTGAGAACACCAGCGAGGCGGCCCGACTACGCAAAATCCTATCAAAGGATCCGGTAGCCCCGGGCTACCTTAAACGCTCAGACAACTCGTGGACGGAAACTTGCCAGGAGACAGTGACACTACTCATGGAAGCCCACTTCCCTGGCTGTACCGATCCCGCAATACATGCGAACCCGTACAGATCCAGAAGCATCTTCCCAGAAACCCACATTGATATACCCAATTTAATAACAGAGCACAAAATAGAGTGGGCGATTAAATCTTTCAAGCCGTATAAATCGGCTGGACCCGATGGTATCACCCCCGCTATGCTTCAGCACGCTCTACCGGCTATCTCAACCTGGCTTTTAAAAATTTTTAATAGTTGCCTAAGGCTGGGTTATGTGCCCGTAAATTGGAGAGAGGTGAAAGTAGTCTTCATACCCAAAGCTGGGAAAGCTACTCACTCCACCGCAAAAGATTATAGACCCATTAGTCTCTCTTCCTTCTTACTGAAAACATTAGAGAGAATTCTGGATCAACACATAAGATCGTTCCTTAATGACCGAAACCTGTGTAGCAAACAACACGCCTACCTTAAAGGTAAGTCGGTGGAAACAGCGCTACACGAGGTAGTCTCGGTAATTGAGAGAAACCTCCACTTCAAAGATTACACCCTAGCTGCTTTTCTTGATATCGAAGGGGCTTTCAACAATGTAAGCACAGATTCAATAAGGGCAGCTCTTGAAAATCTACAAGTGGAAGATAAGATAACCAAGTGGATTGTTGAAATGCTGAAAAGCAGAATCATCAACACACAAATCGGAAACAGTAAAGCAAGGAAAACAACTTCAAGAGGAACACCTCAAGGGGGAGTCATATCTCCCTTGCTTTGGATCCTAGTTGTAAACGAACTGCTGACTACTCTCAGCGAAAAAGGCTTTAAAGTGACAGCATATGCTGACGATGTCGTACTGCTGGTGGGAGGGAAGCATCTCTCAACCATCAGCAACATGATAGAAACAGCACTTAAAGAAACTGTCGCGTGGGCAGTACCAAACGGACTAGGGGTCAATCCCGATAAAACCGAACTGGTGCTATTCACAAAAAGAAACAAGATTGAGAATTTCTGCCTCCCAAAAATAAATGGCAGAACCCTGCAGCTATCCAATAAAGCAAAATATCTCGGAGTAATCCTTGATTCAAAGCTCACTTGGAAAAGCAACACTGATGAAAGAATAAAGAAAGCAACCAGTGCCTTCTATGCCTGCAAGAAAACCTTCGGTACCAATTGGGGGATGAAACCCAATGTCATCCATTGGATGTACACGGCTATCGTCAGACCCATACTAACCTACGGCTCGATTGTATGGTGGAAGGCCACTGAGAAGACAAGCTACCTCAACTCTCTCTCTAGAGTACAGAGACTGGCCTGTCTAGGAATAACAGGTGCACAACGATCAACGCCTCAGGCAGGCTTGGAGGTCATATTGAACCTTCTCCCCCTGGACGAGTACATGAAATCCACTGCAACCAAAGCGGCGTTTCGACTTAAGGAGGCTAAGCTTTGGAGGCACTGGACGCATGGACATGCCTCTATACTCACAAAGTATAGTCCTGAGGATCTCGCTACCACCTCGGATTACATCAACCCGAAAATAGAGTTTCGGCAGAACATGTCATTCTCCTTTCCAAAAAGAGAAGAATGGGATTCGAACCACCCTTTCAGTGAACACGACATCCAGATCTTCACTGATGGATCCAAAATGGAGAATGGCACGGGGGCCGGAGTCTACTGCAGTGCACTACAATTATCCTTGTCATACAGACTACCAGATTACTGTAGTGTCTTTCAAGCAGAAATTTTCGCGATCGAAAAAGCGGCTACGACAATCCTAACAAAGAACATAAATCCATCAAGGATAACAATCTTTGTGGACAGTCAAGCTGCGATAAAAGCACTCCGCAGCGAAACAACAAATTCGAAATCTGTACTGAGCTGCCGACAAGCTCTCATCAGAATGAGTCCTCCCCACAAGATTAATATCTGCTGGGTCCCCGGTCACCGCGACATAGAGGGAAACGAAATAGCAGACAGATTGGCAAGAGAGGGCTCAGAACTGGAAAGAAGTTCTGCGATCGGGTCGATTATGGCTCCAATCGGAGAATTTAAGAAGAGAATAAATGACAAAGCCAGAAATAACACAAACAACTCCTGGTCAAACAGGGACGACTGTGTTATCTCTCGCCACCTATGGCCTAAACTCTGCGAAAAAAGGACCCAATCCCTAATTTCAATGAGTAAAAATGAAACTCGCATCCTAGTAGGAGTCCTCACGGGGCACTGTTGTATAGGCACAATGGCCTCGAGACTGGGAATTCCGCACCCAGACTTCTGCAGAAGCTGTGGAGATGTCGAGGAAACAGAAACCATCAAACATCTGCTTTGCGAGTGTCCTAACCTCCAACAACGCCGACTTCGCCACATGGGAAGCAGAGTGTACGGAGAACTGCAGGAGCTCGTGGATGTACCACTGATGGATCTTTTCAAATTTATACGGAGCACCGGTTGGTTCAACCAACCTCGCTCCAGTGACTAACAAGACTTAGTTGTTTTTGACATTTTTAGGACCACAGATAATAGGGAACCACAATGGACCAATAGGCCCCCGTGCAGGCAACGTTAGGTTGCCCCTCCCTTCTAACCTAACCTAACCTAACCTAGTCTATTTTTGTCATGACTCATGAGCAGGTTTGGGCAGAGAGCGCTCTGGGAGCGTTGAGGGCAAGAATTGAGAGCAAACACTTATCTAGCATCACAAAACGCAACAACAAATCAAAGACAAAACACAAACACAGAACCTTTAAATGTAGTGGTACCCATACCCGCTCATGAGGCTATCGAAGAGAGAGAAATTAAGGCAAAGCAACACCAACAATGCTACACAGCTCTGTCAAAGTGTCTGAGTCAATTTCGCGTTCAACTCTTCCTCGTGTACGTTACAGCCATGGTATAATAATACAAGGTAGCATTGACAACTGCTTATTTTCTCTTCTACAAGAAAACATCTCCTGTCAAAAACAACTGTTTGTGCAAATTCATCTGCTGCTGTTGAAGTTGTTGTTTTTTTTTTACTTCTACGTTTTCAACATTACTTGTGTTTTCAATGGTCGGTTGTGTGCGCTCTCTTTTTAAGTATATTTTTTGACAGGAGATGGTTTCCCAAGCAACTGTCAATGCTACCTTGTATTTTTATACCATGCGTTGATACGGCTAAAAATATACCTAATAACACTTTAATTCTATTTTATAAATTAATTAAGGGAATAAATCAAATAATTAATATTATAATTCATATAATATTAAACTTAATAACAGTTAACATAGAGTTTTCACTTAACATTTGCCTTGCCTTAAACTTAATCAACCAACCTCGTAGAGTAGCGATCAGTAGGTATCGTCGTATGTTGGGCGTGAGAGCCTAACAGTCTCTTCCATCAAGCTATCATTAGCTCAATACTCTTAATTTCAATATCTCACTTTAGCGACGGGGCTATAAATCACTCTGGTTGTTTTTTTATTTAACTGTGCAAAAATCATCAGATGTACTAAATATCATGTAAATGGGTACCGTAAGAATTTGCCTAGCAAATTGCGAGTAGTAAGTCTAATATGAAATTGTTAAATGAGGAGTAGTAAAGTAGAGCTGGTAAAGAATAGTGCGCGCAATGATAAAGTAAAATTAATTTGCCAAAAATAGTACCCAAAATGTGTTAACAATTTGTTTTATAAACTGGAAGAATATTGAATAATATCTTGAATTATAATATTGGATAAATGAAACACCAATATTTTCGGTGTTTTGATGGGATCGGAGTATTGCTAATTTAATAATTCTTTTGTTTGTGCATATAAAGGCGTACCTACATACACACGAGACGAGCTTCTGTAAGTAACAATCTGCCTATAAAACTAGGAAACAGGTAAATTATCTATTGATTGTCTACAGATTCCTGAGGTTTTATTTCGGGGTAATTGCAGCGTATATATGTATACATCTATGTACAGATAGTTATATATATATAATTATGTTAAAACTCGGTGATGCTAGCCAAATGTCCGGTGTTGCAGCAAAGTAAGCAACGTGGATTGTCTCAACGTGTGGCAGCAGTTTCGAGGAAATACGCATATACGCGGAGGAGTGGCGAGTATATTCCATACTATTCGTAGATATAATTTTTTTTATTGCATCTTTACAATAACTCAGTTTAAAAGAAAAAAAAAAATAACAAAAGAAAAGAAACAAAATTAAGAACACTATTGAATTATATAACTACTTATATAGAAGACATATTGACATATTTAATTATATAGAAGATACAAAGAAGAAAAAAAAATGTAAAACAAATGAAAATCTTAAGGTAATGTTAAGCTATGTTCTAGAGTGAAAGGTAGTTGTAAGGTAATAAGGTTAGAAGTAGGGATAGATTGAGGTTTTGAGTAAGAAAAGAAAAAAAAAGAAGAAAGAATGAATCTTTATTGAATTAAACTAAACTACATTATAAAAGAAAAATAAAACTGATTTGTTATTAGTAAAGAAGTGATTGTTTCATAAATCGTCCAACCATCACTGCGAGTCGCGATCGCAGCGGTGTTTACGTCTCTCGGTATCTTCGCGTGGCGCCCAACAAATATCATAAAATCCTTGCTCACGACCTATCTTCATTGAGCTAGTACCGGGAGCGGTGACTGGGCCATTACGTAACAGTTTTTGGCACCCAACGTGGGGCCGTAAGGAAAAAAATATATATAATATATTTAAATCAAATTAACGTCAAAATATAACTATACATATGCTTATGTTGTGATGTATTCCACATCAAAATCTTAAAGATAAATTGAAAATAAAACCTCAGGTTCGGAATCCTTCGTGTGTAATGTAGGTGAACTCGTGTTATAAAGTAAACTTAGCAATTAGTAATTGTATGTTTTTATTTTATACGCATTTACTTAAAGCAAATTTACAAGTTAACCGATTTGTAATAATTCAACTTTTAAGTCTTACGATACCCAAAATACAAAACAAAAATAAATAAAAAAAAAAAAAAAAAAAAAAAAAAAAACAAAAAAAAAAAAAAAAAATGAATATCGATAGACTCACCGGAGAGGAGTTAACATACGAATTAGCCGTATTTGGGTTGAAGGGGCAAAATGTCGAGGAAATGCGGAAATTATTGCGTTCAGCTCTGAAGCGTAACACTAGTTTCAGTTTACCTGAATATCCATTCACATTCCAAGAAGATAAGGCTGCTGTTGAAGGAAAGTTAGAAGAAATCAATACGTTGATAGAGACAATTGACGGAGGAGAGAATAGTAGCGAGTACAAAAAGATTGAAGCTAAGGGGAATTGGGTGTTGCGGCGTCTTTCGAGAATTGTTGTGGAACGTGAACCAGAATCAGAATATGTTACTAATACTCGACAGAAAATGGCTGAACTTTTTAATATGCTTGATATAAAATTAAGCCGGGTACCGCCAGCCGACGAAGAACGTGAGTTAGGCCCACCACAGGGTACCTCGTCGCCACTTACTAGTTCAAGTGAAGGGGTAAACACATCAAGTCGATTGTTAGGGAATATGGTAGGTGGAAACATCGTTCCAGTTTACAAGTGGGGGGTTAAATTTTCTGGGGTCTCTGGAGAGTCGATAAATGGGTTTCTCGAACGAGTGGAAGAATTAAGGGAAGCGAGAGGTTGTCCAGTGACGACCCTGTATAGCTCTGCAGTAGATCTTTTTGAGGGCAAAGCACTTATTTGGTTACGGGCCAATAAACCCGCTATTAGCAATTGGAATGAGTTAGTATCGCGCTTAAAAGAAGAATTTTTGCCCCCAGGATACCAAGATCGATTAATGGAAGAGATTCGACACCGCACTCAGGGCAGCAATGAAAGTATTGGTATGTTTGTCAGTGTAATGCTAGGTCTATTTCGAAGGCTGAGTGAGCCAGTTTCAGCCGGACTACAACTATCTACGATTCGGAAAAATCTGGCTCCATTTTACTCAACGCAACTTGCTCTAGTGGAAATTACTTCAATAAAACAGCTGGTTAGTGTAGGAAGAAAGCTTGAGGCCACACGTTTTAATGTGGAAAACTATACACCGCCCCCTTCACGGAGACAACTTTCTCTTTTAGAACCAGATCTTTCTTATATAGCCGCGGCAGAGGGGTTTGGACTACCCCAGCTAGACAGTGAAGTGAATGAGGTACAGTGTTTTCGATGTCGAAATCCCGGTCACGTCGCTAGACATTGTCCCCAACCAATAAGGTGCTACGGATGTAACACCGAGGGGGTAATTCGACGCAATTGCACACGTTGTAGTTCGGCGGGAAACAGTCGAGGCACTCAGTAAAGGGTGGAATACTGAGGCGACCGATAAAGAGATCCACCAGTGGGGGGATGGAATATCTTAGGACGGATTTTGTCTTGGTCTCAAAAGGGGAGGATAACCGGCCATATTTAGAAGTAGAAATTTATGGGGTCCCAATTATTGGTTTATTAGATTCTGGGGCTATGAGATCGATAGTTGGTAGTTCAGGTTGGAAAATGTTGCAACCATACTGTAAGCTTATAGATCCTAAATTCAAGTGCATTACTGTGGCAAATGGTGAGAGGGTACCAATTTTCGGGGCCATAGAGGTGCCAGTTAAGGTAAAAGATAAGGTTCATATTTTTAATTTTCTAGTTGTACCTCAGTTATCACATACATTGATATTAGGTACAGATTTCTGGGATAAATTCGGCATAAGGCCTGATATGAGTAATCGAGTGTGGGACTTCTCACCTAGTATATGTTCTTCAGAGAATATCGACAATTTAACCGAAGGTCAGAAGATAGAACTAGGTAAATTAGTAGAGCAAGCGTTCCATCACCAAGCAGGAGGTATAGGGTGCACAACGTTGGTTGAACACACCATTGAAACAGATTCACCACCAATTAAGCAACGCTACTATCCTGTTTCACCCATAGTACAAGAAAATATTAATAAGGCTGTCGATGAACTCTTGGCTGAAGGTATCATCGAACCTTCAGCCAGTGCTTGGTCCTCACCGATACTTATTGTCAAAAAAAAAGATGGCAGTTATCGTTTCGTGGTAGATTTTAGGAAGTTGAACAGAGTCACAAAGCGGGATTCTTATCCAATCCCATATATTTCATCTATTTTGGATAAACTAAGAAATGCCAAATATCTAACTTCATTAGATATCCGATCAGCGTATTTTCAAGTTCCGCTAGAAGAAAATTCTAAGGCCTTTACGGCTTTCACAATTCCAGGAAAGGGATTGTTTCAATTTAAAAGGCTTCCGATGGGGTTGTCAAATAGTCCGGCAACTTTTCAACGTCTCATGGATCGAGTGCTAGGACCTGAATTAGAGCCATATGTTTTCGTGTATTTAGATGATGTCATAATTGTTACCGATACTTTTGAAAAACATATGCACGTATTAAAGGACGTTTTATCAAGATTAACAGCTGCAGGTTTGGTATTAAATAGAGAAAAATGTGAGTTTTGTAGAAGCGAGTTACGATATTTGGGATATGTGGTTGATAGACAAGGCTTGCACGTTGATCCTTCTAAAGTGCAGAGCATGGTAGAATACCCTAGACCGAATAGTGTCACCGCAGTGAGACGATTCTGTGGCATGCTATCGTGGTACCGGAAATTTATTCCTAATTTTTCGGATCTCTTATCCCCTATAACTTCCTTGCTTAAAAAGAAGAAACGTTTTAATTGGACCGAGGATTGTGAGTCTGCGTTCGTGCTGCTCAAAGAGAAACTTATTCAGGCTCCAATTCTTACTTGCCCGGATTTTTCTAAATCCTTTCTGGTCCATACTGATGCGTCAGGTTATGGTATCGGTGTTGTCCTCACACAGAAGGACGAGAACGATGAAGAAAAAGTTATTTGTTATCTCAGCCGTACCCTGTCCCGTACCGAGAAGAACTACACTCCCACCGAAAGAGAATGTCTTGCTGTATTGTGGGCCATAGAAAAGTTAAGACCATATCTGGAAGGTAGTAAATTTACTGTTATAACAGATCATTATTCGTTACTTTGGTTAAATAATTTGAGAGATCCACAAGGAAGGTTAGCTAGATGGGCGGTTAGATTACAACAATTTCAGTTTGACATTATTCATCGAAAAGGGAAGGAGCATTTCGTCCCTGATGCATTGTCTCGTGCGGTTCCTGAAGTAAATGAGGTGGAAATGACTCTAATAGAAGATAATTGGTATCGGAAGCAAATTAGGGATGTGCAAGCGTTACCCGAAAAATTTCCAGGGTGGAGAATAGACAGAGGAAATTTGTATCGCCATGTAACTCAAAATAGTTTTGAAAGAGAAGAAGGAAGATGGAAGTTGGTTGTACCCAGTGACAAGAGGAAAGACATTTTGTTGGAATGTCACGATGAGATTCTAGGTGGACACGGGGGGGTGCGAAGTACCTACGATCGAATAGCGAAACAATACTTCTGGCCTAAAATGAGACAGGATATCGCAAATTATGTCAAGAGTTGTCATATATGCCAGACTACGAAGCCACAACTACAAAAAAAAGCAGGTTTAATGGTATCACGTACTAACGTAAAATCACCTTGGGAGCTATTAAGTACTGATCTGATAGGTCCTCTTCCTCGCTCAAATAGGGGATATAAATATATTCTTACTGTTGTTGATTATTTTACTAAATTCCCCCTATTTTTTCCATTGCGATCTGCAACCGCTCATAACGTTACCAGAATTATAGAAGACGAGGTATTTATGGTTTTTGGAATCCCAAAATGGATAGTTTGCGACAACGGGGTCCAGTTCAAAAGTAAGGAGTTTTCTGCTTTAACTTCAAAGTACGGGGTAACTATCAACTATACGGCCTATTATCACCCACAAGCCAATCCATCAGAACGGTTCAACCAAACGATTAAGACAAAACTTAGAGCATACATAGCAGAGAATCACAGAATTTGGGATGTGTTGTTGCCGAAAGTTGCGTGCGCTATAAGAACTTCTAGCCACGAAGTGCTAAAAACAACTCCATATTTTGTCCTCTTTGGACGAGATATGCCTCTAAAGCAGAATAGTGAGTCGATTCCGGAAGAGGGCTTCCAAATCGATAGAGATTCAACTGATTGTCATTGGTTTAAAACTTTAGGAACTGTGATTAACGATGTTCGAAAAAGAATAATTCATTCAGCAAACAAATCAAAAGAGAGGTATAACATGCGCCATAGAGATACCCAATATTTTCCACACGACCTAGTCTTAAGGAAAAATCATGTACTGTCGGATGCAGCTAAATACTACACGGCTAAATTAGCCCCTACCTTTATAGGCCCTTATCGAGTATCAAGAAAAGTTTCTCCATGGACGTACGAATTGAGTACTTTGGGCGGAAACTCTGTCGGTATTTGGCACGCGAAAGATTTGAAGATATATAACGATCGGTCCTCAAGAATAAATTAAAACATAGCAAATGAGTGAAAACTGCTGAAAGCGAGGGGGAAGTGATACGGCTAAAAATATACCTAATAACACTTTAATTCTATTTTATAAATTAATTAAGGGAATAAATCAAATAATTAATATTATAATTCATATAATATTAAACTTAATAACAGTTAACATAGAGTTTTCACTTAACATTTGCCTTGCCTTAAACTTAATCAACCAACCTCGTAGAGTAGCGATCAGTAGGTATCGTCGTATGTTGGGCGTGAGAGCCTAACAGTCTCTTCCATCAAGCTATCATTAGCTCAATACTCTTAATTTCAATATCTCACTTTAGCGACGGGGCTATAAATCACTCTGGTTGTTTTTTTATTTAACTGTGCAAAAATCATCAGATGTACTAAATATCATGTAAATGGGTACCGTAAGAATTTGCCTAGCAAATTGCGAGTAGTAAGTCTAATATGAAATTGTTAAATGAGGAGTAGTAAAGTAGAGCTGGTAAAGAATAGTGCGCGCAATGATAAAGTAAAATTAATTTGCCAAAAATAGTACCCAAAATGTGTTAACAATTTGTTTTATAAACTGGAAGAATATTGAATAATATCTTGAATTATAATATTGGATAAATGAAACACCAATATTTTCGGTGTTTTGATGGGATCGGAGTATTGCTAATTTAATAATTCTTTTGTTTGTGCATATAAAGGCGTACCTACATACACACGAGACGAGCTTCTGTAAGTAACAATCTGCCTATAAAACTAGGAAACAGGTAAATTATCTATTGATTGTCTACAGATTCCTGAGGTTTTATTTCGGGGTAATTGCAGCGTATATATGTATACATCTATGTACAGATAGTTATATATATATAATTATGTTAAAACTCGGTGATGCTAGCCAAATGTCCGGTGTTGCAGCAAAGTAAGCAACGTGGATTGTCTCAACGTGTGGCAGCAGTTTCGAGGAAATACGCATATACGCGGAGGAGTGGCGAGTATATTCCATACTATTCGTAGATATAATTTTTTTTATTGCATCTTTACAATAACTCAGTTTAAAAGAAAAAAAAAAAATAACAAAAGAAAAGAACCAAAATTAAGAACACTATTGAATTATATAACTACTTATATAGAAGACATAAAATAAAAAAAATAAATAACTGGCCATTTCAGCCCTTGAAAGGACTTTGACCTAGCTTCTTATGATCAATTGTGTTGTGCGTGTTATTAAGTTTGTACACTATTGACCGAGAAATGGACCTACATGCTTAACGCCGACTCCGAACGGCGATGAACGGAATGTTCTTATTCTCAAGAAGCTTTACATGGCATTTTGATTACTCTCTGAGGTTTGCCATTGTCTGCAGAGAGGTGGCGGCCGTACAGAAAAATTATTTTAATTCAAATAATTTTCTGTCGCTGCTGGGATTCGAACCCGGGTCTCCAAGGTTCTTTGACATAGCGGCCACGCACTTTAACCAACTACGCCACGGACGCCACATAGAAGACATATTGACATATTTAATTATATAGAAGATACAAAGAAGAAAAAAAAATGTAAAACAAATGAAAATCTTAAGGTAATGTTAAGCTATGTTCTAGAGTGAAAGGTAGTTGTAAGGTAATAAGGTTAGAAGTAGGGATAGATTGAGGTTTTGAGTAAGAAAAGAAAAAAAAGAAGAAAGAATGAATCTTTATTGAATTAAACTAAACTACATTATAAAAGAAAAATAAAACTGATTTGTTATTAGTAAAGAAGTGATTGTTTCATAAATCGTCCAACCATCACTGCGAGTCGCGATCGCAGCGGTGTTTACGTCTCTCGGTATCTTCGCGTGGCGCCCAACAAATATCATAAAATCCTTGCTCACGACCTATCTTCATTGAGCTAGTACCGGGAGCGGTGACTGGGCCATTACGTAACAGCGTTACAGCAACGATGTTTAACAGAGCTGGGTCGTTATGTATTTTGTTGTTGTTTTGCTCTCGAGTAAGAAAGAGCAAAACATACAGCTGTATGGAGGCCTTTTCTTTCTCTCTCGCCTTCTGCTCAAAATTGTGTGACATTATTTGTTGTTGTTTTTTTTTTTTATGTGGGGTAAAGTATTTTTAATTTCTAATTTTTACCTATCTTTATGACACAAAATTTGAATAAAAATTATATTCTGCACTTGGTATAAACCAGACCTTTCAAATGATATAAGTTTCATTAAAATGTGTTGTCTATAGCTTGAGAAAAAGGGGGTTCAAGTTTTGTGTTAGCTTATTAATATATAAAATCCCTTAGGTTTCCTTAAAAAAATTCACAAACATAACCTTTTTTTTCGGCCTCTGGATATATAGTCCCCCTTAAACTTGAAAAATATTTTATAAATTTCAGAAAATTTTTACTCAAAGAGGATTAAATTTATTATAAATTTTCATACACTCAAAATATTTAAGATCTAACTCTCACACAATGTTAATCATCACATTTAGTGCTTCCACCATTTGGATTCAAAAAATAGTTTTGGTTCCAAGGTCAAAAAATAGTCTTGGAAAGCTAAAGAAAATTTTTCTTATTTAAAGCGAAATATACTAGACTAGTAGAAAAGTCCATCCTACAACGGGTTTGGACCATTTCGAGTAAAAAGATCCGAAAATGTGTTTATCAACATCACTTTGCACAAATATATTTTCTGAGCATACTTACAGGATAAAAACTTTAAAAAGCAATATAATAATAAGAAACAATTAGAATTTGAGCGATATCAGCTGTGGAACAGCACGCTTGCCTTTATGAATTAAGCAAAGTCGTTAATCTTTTAAAAATCAACAATGTTTTTTAACTTTGCTCTATCCATATGTCCTACTCGAGAATTAAATACCAATTTTTTTTAGAACTTCCCTATTTACGAAAAACCGTTGAAAAAATTGTTGTCCTGTTTTTGAAGAAATAATCACCTACGGAGCATTATTTTTACGATTTTGTACAAGCCTGTGAAAGAACTACATGTGGAGAGAAATAGACTTCAGGATTCTACTACAAATATTTTAATTTTGCTGAACTATGAAATCGATCGAATTTGAGTAAAAAATACAATTAATTTTATATAAATTTCTGGCCTCCATCTAGCCACTTTAATGAGTTAAAAAAATCAAACGTTATTTTGAAGTGTAGACATTAACAACATGGTAAACAAAGTTAAAAAAAATTGGTTTTTTATTTTTAATTCCAAAAAACCTCTATTTATTTTTATTTAGATTTAGATAGATGATTGCTTAACTAATTGTAACTTTTTTTTTAAATTAACCCTTAGGCGACCATTGGGACACCGGTGACCATTTTACTTTCGAATTTTTCCAGGAAAAACTATGCAAACGATTTTTCTTTACGAGGTATCATTCAACAGGGAATGAATATGGGTTCCAGAAAGTACTTAAATTCCCAGGGTAGATTCATCCCTTTACCTTCCAGACCACCCCAAAGTCGAAAAATCTAATCTTTATTTTTTCTCTCCCTTCTTCTTGCTGCAATATTTTGGGGGCAGGAGAAGCTATAGGTAAAAAATTTTTGGGGAAGTTGCGGGCAACCTTCCACTTTTTAACAAAAAATGGCAAAAAAAGATAGTCCACTTGGGCTATCCACGCGACCACCAAATCTGACGGGACCTATGTGTCCCAATGGTCGTTAACGGTAAAAATCTAAGACATATTTTATTTTGTTGAAAAGTTGATTTATTTGAAATAAAAATAAATTTGTTTGCATTTCTCATCAATGCATTCAATTTTCTTTTTCTTATGATGAAATATGAAGTTATTTCGATCATTGGCGAAGGAAAATGATTTTTTGCAAAAGGCACAAATAGTATTTATTTGATGGCCTTATTGTTGTTTCGAGCAGAAAATATATCCTTTCGTCCCGTTTCACTTTTTCAGAATTATCGGACAGGGAAGTGATATCCGCAAGTTTAAATCTCTTAGATACCTGTTTTACAACTTCGCGGTTGGTGACCGTATTGATCATTTGAGTAGCCAGTTGCCCGCGGACTTCCAATGCAGATATGGAAAATTAATCATTATTCGAAGTAGAAATTTTGTTGTAACCACAGTGCACAACGGCGGATTTACATACGGGTTGAAAAGGCTTTAGCCGCCATCCCCCTTGAAGATATTGTTTGTGGGAAAAAAAAATTGAAAAAAGCGCTAAAAGTCGTTTCAGCCTCCTCTTGGACTATTAAACTGTTAGCTCAATCCTTCCCCCCTCTGGTGAATCCTATATCCGCCACTGATTGTGCATACTCAAATCAAAGCAAACGCAAGTAGAAGACGCAAGTAGAATTTGGTCTTTGATTTGTGATCGTGTTCTAGTAAAAATGAAATAAAAACACAAAATCAAAAGTGTAATTTTCTTTCTAATGGTGGTAGTTTGGCCACTCTACGATTGATCCAAAAGATATTTCCAAAATAGGTCAAAAATTCAATAAAAAATCCGAATCATTTTTTGTTACGGAGTTTTGTTTAGCATCAAATGAAAGATCCGATTTTTTTGAAAATTTAACCTATTTTGTGATATTTTGAATAGCAGTAAAGAGGTCAAAGTACCACCATTGGAAAGGTTATTTTTCAACCTTTCATTGGATGTCGAAAATTACACCGTAGCAAATATAGGCAGAAGGCCAGATATTATGATAGAATTTTTGGGGTTTTTTAACTAAAATATTTTGGGCATATCTTCTAAACCAATAGTCATATAGAGGTCAAAGTACCATCATTGCAAAGGTTATTTTTTAAACTTTCAGAACAGATTAAAAACAACGATTTCTCGTTGAAACAACGAAAAGTAAATCAAAATTCAACCTCAAACTTTTCGTTCGTATACTGTCAACGTGAGAAACTAGTGGTATACATTTTTACCATTGACGACCATTGGGACATATAGGTCCCATGATTTTTCACACTTATGTAGGTAAAAAAATTGTTTCTTGCGACACTTTTGTTTAGTAATTTGGAGTAGGATTAACGAATTTTCCAGCGGTTCAGGAACGGTTGTCAAAGGGTTAAGGCTAATGGGCTTAAATAAAAATACCCAATACTAATAAATGTAAAATATGTAATGACAGTGTTTGTAAGAATAATTTTCCGAGCAGCAACGGGTACATTAGTTAGCGAAATTATAAAAGTACATAGCTTAAGCTTAGATAAAAGAGCTTTAAATTTAAAATGATTTTCGACAGACGTTTGCATTAAGTATCAGTTTCATTACCCACCATTTATGTCCCGTTAGCATGCAAAAAATAGCTCAGACTAATGCACACTTCCTCTCGCCAATCACACACACACACACACACGCACTCTCTTGTCGAAAATAGTAATTTAATTTCCTGCAATATTCGAGCGACAAATGTCGATGTCGTTGTCGAAAAGGGGGGGGGGGGGTGTATATTTAATTGCACATCAGCAAAGGCAACACCAAAACGTCACAATGGCGTTAATAACTGAGGTTTACCTGCCAACAACACGACAACAAAAGCAGCAACGGGTGTTCAATAAGAGTCTACAATAACAACAACAATAACAACAACAAGCCACAGCGTTGTTACAGCCCTTTTTTTAGCGCTATCCACGCTAATAATTTGATTATTTTAGTGTTTGCAGTTAAGGTGTGGCGGCGGCAAACTTATGCGAAAACTTTTGCCCACAACGATGATGATGATGACAGGAGCAACAACAACAACAACAACGACGACGTTGCAAGGAAACATATTTCTAAGGAACTCTGGCGATGCGTTGCCTTAAAACAAATGATAAGAAATGAAATTAGAAATTAATGAATGACACAGAATCGGAATACTACAGAAACAATAAGAGAATAGAAAGAGGTGGCGAAAGTAAAAAACACACAACATTAAATGGTGAAAATTTATATGACAGCAACATAGGAGCTACTGTGAGGCTTAAATGTTTCAATTTTCATTTTAGTTTCACTTTCGAAGAATTCTTTGTGGCTAGGGCTGGGCGCTTGAAATTAAAAAAACTTATCTTTAAACAGTAAAATAAAGAAACAACCAGAACAACAATTCTTGCTCTATTTTTATTGTTGTACAGCAATACAGACACTGCTAGGTTTTTATAAACAAAAAAAAAAAAAAAAAGAAAACAAAGTGATTTCCTTCAATCAATCAAACTCTGTTGTTGTTATTTATGTCACTGCTTATGTTTTTTTTTTTTTGTTTTGCTTTTCTTTTCTTTTATTTTCTGCGTCACAACAGTCGACACACCTTCCTTTAACTTTTCATTTGATTATCGTTTCACTATCTGCTGTTTGTTACTTCAGGTTCAATGGTTGGTAACTTTATTGCAGAATGTATTAAGGAGTGGAACGCCCTAATTGTGTACTTCTCAAAAGAGGTAACATGAGTGCCAGGAAAATGTTGTTTATTTTATTTCAGCTATACTTAAATTTAAACGTTCAGTCTGACTTAAGCTGCCATCAGCAGGTTCGTTCAATTCGAGCAAAATGCAAATGATTTAAGAATTTAATATTTTAGAACTTAGAATAACTGAGAATAACTGAGAATAAATAATTTCATAAGACAAATATACCAACAAAGGAAACAAAATAAAGTCATATACTTATTTCTTAGAGTAATGTATTCATTTGATACAAATAAATATGCTCTTTTTCAAATAAAAACATTAACCATATCAAAACAATATATTTTATAGTAAAAGTTTTATAAAAATTTAATTTATAAATATTAATAAACAAAAGAAAGAAGTAAAATCGATTATTAAAAAGAGTTTATAAAGACTCCCAAGACTCATATTAGCCAAGCATAAGTCGGATCAATTTGTATGGAGAAAAATAGAGTCAGCCGGTAACCAACTCAAAAGTAAGAAGGACTCTTAAAAAAGTATTTCTACCAAAAAACTTTTTTTTTTGTTTTTTTTTATTTAATGATCTGAGAAATCCCAATCAAACGGTTTTGGTTCTTCTGGTCCACTTTTCTAGCCAAAAAAAACTTTATTTTTGCTTGTAACTTTTTTTCCTTCAGAATGCATATCCAGCTCAGCAAAAAAATTAGGATCCTACAAAAGTCTTGGCTTAAAAAATTTTAAATTTTTTCTTTATATTGAAAACAAATTTGAGACTTAGGCCAAGTATGTTAACAACAAGACAACATGAAGACAAAAACCAACAACAACGGCTCTGTATAGAACAAATCACACAGCTTGATTATACAGACTGTTTCGTTGGCCGCTACACCAACTCATCAGTAGTCTTTGCATGACTTTTCACTGTGATCCACTCTAGCTACTTAGGTTCTACTTTGTACAGCCAATATGCCGAGAAAGTTAACTGGAATTTTTATTTTTGACAAAATAACCTATAGTTTTGATAATCTTATCATCCGGCTTTAAAATTTTGCTTTGGATGTTTTTGTTTTCTTGTGTGTTCTTTTATTCTTGTTATTTTTTATAACAAGGGCTGCCTTTCAAGTCTTGCGCCTCGGTAACACTAAGCATTGCCAGTTGAATTTTGACAGTTCCATTCGTTAAAAATAAATAAAAATAAATAACTGGCCATTTCAGCCCTTGAAAGGACTTTGACCTAGCTTCTTATGATCAATTGTGTTGTGCGTGTTATTAAGTTTGTACACAATTGACCGAGAACCGGACCTACATGCTTAACGCCGACTCCGAACGGCGATGAACAGAAAGTTCTCGTTCTCAAGAAGCTTTACATGGGATTTTGATTACTCTCTGAGGTTTGCCATTGTCTGCAGAGAGGTGGCGGCCGTGCAGAAAAATTATTTTAATTCAAATAATTTTCTGTCGCTGCTGGGGTTCGAACCTGGGCTTCCAAAGTTCTTTGACATAGCGGCCACGCACTTTAACCAACTACGCCACGGACGCCACGTTCCATTCGTTAATTTCACATTTTCTAACAAAAATATACCCACAACTTTTTGGTGCATGTAAGCTTATTGCGTGGCGTCCGTGGCGTAGTTGGTTAAAGTGCGTGGCCGCTATGTCAAAGAACCTTGGAGACCCAGGTTCGAACCCCAGCCAACGACAGAAAATTATTTGAATTAAAATAATTTTTCTGTACGGCCGCCACCTCTCTGCAGACAATGGCAAACCTCAGAGAGTAATCAAAATGCCATGTAAAGCTTCTTGAGAATAAGAACATTCCGTTCATCGCCGTTCGGAGTCGGCGTTAAGCATGCAGGTCCATTTCTCGGTCAATTGTGTACAAACTTAATAACACGCACAACACAATTGATCATAAGAAGCTAGGTCAAAGTCCTTTCAAGGGCTGAAATGGCCAGTTATTTATTATTTATTTATTTATTATTAAGCTTATTGCGTTCCTTACAGTGCACAGTGCATTGAACCCATACAAAATTGGAACATAAATAGAAGGAGTGCTCCTATGATAATGAAATTTTGTACGCTAGAGTAATTTAATGTAATTAAGAAAAACTGCAAAAATGGTTGAAATTGGTCAATTCCAAGGGGTACCTCCCCTGGACCTATATTAATTTTTTACATTATTTTGTATGGGAGGTACATACAAAAATTGAGCGATCTCAACAAAAAATGGTCAATAGGTTAAACAATTGAAGAAATAGAAGTGTACTAAAAATGGTTGAAATCAGTGGGTTCCTAGGGGTACCTCCCCTGGACCTATATTGATTTTTTACATTATTTTGTATGGGAGGTACATACAAAAATTGAGCAATCGCAACAAAATTTGGTCAATAGGTTAAACAATTGAAGAAATAGAAGTGTACTAAAAATGGTTGAAATCAGTGGGTTCCTAGGGGTACCTCCCCTGGACCTATATTGATTTTTTACATTATTTTGTATGGGAGGTACATACAAAAATTGAGCGATCGCAACAAAATTTGGTCAATAAGTTAAACAATTAAAGAAATAGAAGTGTACTAAAAATAGTTGAAATCAGTGGGTTCCTAGGGGTACCTCCCCTGGACCTATATTGATTTTTTACATAATTTTGTATGGGAGGTACATACAAAAGTTGGTCGATCCTTACAAAACTCGGTGAAAAGGTTAGTAAAATAAAGCAATATATGTGTTCTAGAAATGGTTGAAATCGGGCGGTTCCTAGGGGTACCTCCCTTGGACCTATATTAATTTTTTACATGATTTTGTATGGAAGGTACATCTGTTACTCATAAATATTCCCATTTGTATTAATTAAAAAAATTATTTTTTAGGCAAATTTCATTTTATTTACGA
Source organism: Pherbina coryleti (assembly GCA_943735915.1). Lineage (NCBI taxonomy): Eukaryota > Metazoa > Arthropoda > Insecta > Diptera > Sciomyzidae > Pherbina > Pherbina coryleti. The sequence continues at coordinate 19,831,638 of OX030951.1, forward strand.
TAGAAAATAAAATGGGTAAGTTATTCTTATTAACAAAATGTGAAATAAAAAAGTTAAAAAATTAATGTGTGCATATGTACAAACAACCAAGAACTCATCTCGCTATTGACTTTCATCGCTATTGACTTCTTCGTTAGAAGCACTACAAACAATATAAGGGTCATCAACTAATTGAATGAATTTCTTAACTTCTTCATCAATAATTACATTTGATTTTGATTTAATAGTTCTTTTTAATGCTAAGAGAGGCTCAGATGTCAGCAACAATATTTTCATTAAATCTGTATTAGACTTAATCCTCGAGCATTTACGAGTATGGTTAAGTCGATTTTTTCTAAATTCTTTGTGCCTTGCTTCCAATGCCTCTTCAGACAGTGTTCCGATTGGTAAGGAAAATGCTGAAATGACTTCACATCCATGTACGAGAACGAAAATTTTCATCGCAAAAAGTGCTGGTTGTGGCTTAGTCGGTTAAGGTGCGTGGCTTGTATACCAAAGAACCCCGGAGCACCGGGTTCGAAATCAATTAAACAAAAACTTTTTCAATTAAATTAATGTTGCTGACTCACCGCCACATCCCTGTTGACAATGGCAAACTTCAGAGAGTTGAATCATTTGAAAGGCGGAAATGGCCATTATATTTTTATTTTTAAAGAAGAAAGGGAGTTTGTACCCCCGAAACCCCCAATCAACAAAGTTGGTAATTCTACTGAAATTATACCGTTTTTAATACATATTCCTAGAAGTATGCACTACTTTTTAATATTATTTTTAATTGCACTTTTATATATGAACTAGCTGAAATACCCTGTGTTACTAAAATTATTTTGTTATCTACTATAATTTTCTTTTTATAAGGTGTAGATAATATTTTGGAAATCAAAAGTTAATGCTTCAAATAAAATTACAAATATGTTTCTTCAAAACCAAAAAATTCTTTTTTGTAATTACCTTTTGAATTTTCCTAAATTTTGAATATTTTTCCATATAAAATTGAGCATTTTTCGCAAAAACTCACTTTTTTAAATCTGCATAACTTTCTTGTTTATGAAAAGGAGCAGATAATATTTTGGAAATAGGAAGTCAATACTTCAAACAAAATAACAAAAAAGTTTCGCCAAAATCAAAGAATCCTTTTTTTTTGCAATTCTCTCTTGAATTTTGTTCAATTTTGAGTAATTTTCCATACAAAATTGAGCATTTTTCGCAAAAAGTCACTTTTTAAAATCTACATAACTTTCTTGTTTATAAAAAGGGGCTGATAATATTTTGGAAATCAAAAGTTTATACTTAAAATAAGTTTACAAAAAAGTTTTGCTAAAATCAAAGAATTCTTTTTTTTTGTTATAGCTTATCAAAACTCGCAAATTTTTGAGTTTTTAGGAATTTTTTTTTTAAGGTAAAGAAAAATTTTTTTACAAAAAATATATACTAAACAAAATTACTTTTAGAACCAAGATACATTTTAAAATATTTCTCTTTACTGCTTTTTAGAAAAAACATGCTGTATTTTCTTAAAAGTTAACTCAATTTTAAATTACTTGATTTTCTTAAAATAACAGGGTGTTGTATAAAGTAATCGCATTTGTTTATTATTAAAGATATCTTAAAAAATCTTTTTTTTTCTTATTTTCATACCATTTCGATGCAGTGTGCAGTGGTTTGAAAATTGTATTTCAGCAAGAAAACTGACTTAAGACGTGAACATTTTCAGGTGATTATTTTCTACTTGGATTGACAAGAAAAGAATGCATCGATCAACTTAGTTCCACTTTTGGTGGAACTAATTTTGCGAAATCTTATGAACCAATAAAACCAAACATAGGTTCAAAAGACAATGGGAAATGTCATTTTTTTAACCTTTCATGGATTCAAGTTTTAAATAGTAGATTAGAAACAATAACTTCTCATGAAGTAAATCAAAATTCGATCTCAAACTTTGCGTTTTCGTACTGCCAACGAAAGAAAATAGTCGCATACATTTTTTCCGTTGACGTACACTGGGACATATTGATCATATTATATTCCATACCTTTGTAGGTGCACATTTTTGTTTTGAAAACGCATACTTTCGAAAATATAGCACTTTGTGTGAATGTAAAGAAGATTTTTTTCCTAAAAATTTGAAATTATTTAATTAAATTGCATTATTTAAATAAATTGCAGAAAAAATAAATAAAAACTAAAAGCAAATAAATCAATCTTGTCCAATTAACAAATAAATACAAATAAACACGTATGTATTGTCGGATAATAGAGCCGGAGACCATGCTCATTTTATTTTATTTTTTCTTTTTTTTTCACTCGTTTCATCGTTCAAACTGTAATTATTTCTTACTATTACAGTGCTTTTTAAAATTTCAACCTAAAAGTATGCACCGAAAATTTATTTTTGCATAGTGATGTCCATAAATCGAACAAATTGTTAATCGTATTTTTTATTCTAAATGGTTACAACTTGTACAATGGCTACAATGGTAGGATGAGGGGAAACTTGTAAAAATCCAGCATTTGATGAATTTTTTATGAAGAATAACAAAAAAAATATCACTCGTTGCTCATGGAAATGCATTCATTGAAAAAAGAAGAATTATGCTAAATTCAATTCCTCCTGAACTTTAGGTACGGACAAAGATGTTGTTTTAGGAACTTGCTCTATAGGTTACAAATTAAAAAAAAAATTTGTTTTGGGAATTTGTTTTCATAGAAGAAAAAAATTATCGTTTTCAAATTTTGCACATATATTTAATAACATTTAAAGAATAAAAAAAAATTTTCAGAATTTTTGAAGCGGTTTTTGACGTTATTTGATTTTTTTTTACAAAAATGGCAAAAATGGTGTGCAGGATTTCACCAGTCTGGAACATCTGAGAAAAAAATAAAAATAAAAAAATTAATCCTTGTTTAAGTGGCAAATTTTTATGCGCCGAAAAAAAACCAAATGGCGGCCATGTGAAAAAAAAAATCGATTTTCGAGGTTACAAAATCGGTCTCCATTTTGTTTTTCTTCGGCGGATAAAAATTACCCTAGTTCAGGCGGTGGCCACTTAAACAAGGATTAATTTTTTTTTATTTTTTCCTCAGATGTTCCAGACTGGTGATATCCTGCACACCGTGAATTTTTTGGAATTTTTTTAAAAACAATCAAATAACGTCAAAAACCGCTTCAAAAATTCTAAAAAATATTTTTTGTATTCTTTAAATGTTAATAAATATATGGGCAAAATTTGAAAACGATATCTTTTTTTCTTCTATAAAAAAAAATTCCCGAAACATTTTTTTTTTTAAATTTATAACCTATATGTCCCCTTAAGTTTTAAAAAGTATTTTTTTTTTAAATTTGAGTGACATTTGAGTGGTAGTGCTCCGTTATTTTTTTAACGACTCTCTCAATTCTAGTACCGTTTTGGTAATCAAGTTACCAAAGGCATGTATTTTTTTTTTCTTGGTATACTTTGACATGACATACAAAAACAACAACAACAATAATTTTTTTAACGAAGTTTGTTATTTTATCTATTCAATAAAAAACCGTTTGTCGATTCCTTTTATAATTTTTGTGTAATTTTATTTTTAGACAGGTATTAAATTTTGGGTCGCCAAGATAAAGGATGCCCTTAAGGGGGGTTATATAGCCAGAACTTTTTTTTTCAAAAAATTTTTGCATGTTCTAAAAGCATCAAGTCTCAAGAATATGTGGTTAAAAGTTCAAGTGGATATCTCAAAAAATAACAAAGTTATAGCCTAGTGAGTGAACCACCTTAGAGAGCGCTTAGTGCTCGCCCTTATTTTCAAACGCTTTTTTCTTGAAACCATGTTTTCATAATCGGTGACCAAGATTTTTTTCAAACTCAGTAAACCAATCGTTTTGATTTTTTTTGCAGGCTTACTTTATTCATAATAATCTCGTACTTGTCATAAGATTTTTTTCTTAGCTTCGTTGATTAGTTATAGGCAAAATAATGACGAATTTTTGGTCGAAAATCGTTACTTTACGGAAGTCCGCCATTTTGTGAAAAAAAAATATTTTTTAAAAATCAGCTATGACAAGTACGAGTTTTAAGTATTTAGTTTAATAATATTTTTCCATATTTTTGTTTCAGATAAATTAAATAGGAGCAATCTTGGTCACTTATTGATCATAAGAAACTAGATCAAAGTCCTTTCAAGGACTGGAATAACCAGTTATTTATTTATTTAATATTGGTCACCGCATTTCATTTTTTTCAGGGCGCTCTATAAACAATGCTGTATCTACCTTGATATTATTTTTTTTTAATAATAAAAACTAAACATACTCTTGAATTTGATATTTTTAGGTATTAAAACCCTCATTTAAAAATATCCCTTAGGTTTCCTTCAAAAAATTCACAAACATTACCTTTTTTTTCGGCCTCTAGAAATATAGTCCAGATAGTCGCTTAAGAAAATTGATCAAGTCTCTCTACATTATGCAAAATAACTGCATAAAAGCATTTAATTTGTTTTAAAGTAAAACCAACATAGAACCGAAGTCGTACAAAATAGCTCACAAACAAATTTATATCGATGAAAAAATTCCCAAATAGACAACTGAAATATATGTACAATTGTGCCGAAAAAATTTCGACAACTAACTTCTTAACAATGACATCACTACCAAAAGAGGTACAATAATATGCACACACACACCCAAACATGTACAGACGAACGAAACGTGCTGCATGTTTTGCATGGAACAATCTACCACTAAATGTATTACTTAACCATATCAACATCAACAACAACAACAACAACAACAACAACAACAACAACAACAACAACAACAACAACAACAACAACAACAACAACAACAACAACAACAGCAATAAAAAAGTCACTTTGTGCATGCAAGCAGCCATCTTGGCTTCTACATATACATATATTTACAGGAATTTCTTAAGAAATTTCCAACTTCCGGCCACAGTGTTTGCATGTAAAACATGTGACCAACAAGCAGGAGAAAGAAAACATGCCATAGACAACATTCACACACACACACACACATACACACATGAAAGTGGCACTCGTGCACGCTTCATTGGTCAAACGCTCTTTTACTGGTTATCAAATAAGTTGTTCTGAGTTTTATCTGAGTGCAGGAAAGAATATCGTTATCGTTGAAATATTTTAAATTCAATTGAAGTTGGTAAGCACTAAATTAATTTTGGATTATTTTCAAATCAAAAGAATATTGAATGAAATTTCAAATATATTGAAAATAAAGGTAACATAACAACTTGTAAAATTTGGATAAAATCAATGGCATGGCCTTGTTTAACTTTAGTTCTAGGTCAATAGCTCATTCCGGTGATTGCAGAAATGGGGTAGAGAAAAAAACTAAAATCAATTTGTTGCCAAATTGCACTTCAAGTTCACTTTAAATTCAATTGAATTGAATACAGTATTTTATAGAAATGAACTTGTAAAACACACGTAGATATACGAAAAATTGCCAACTGCTAACTTAGGATATTTTAGACTTAACTTTAAGCAGGTTTAAAAAAAAATAAGTAGAATGAATTAAATTTTTAAATTATATTTGAAAAAAAAATTTGTTTTAATAAAATTTGTTTCATAAAAATTTAGGAAAAATTTATATGTTAGCTCAATCAAAAATGTACATATAAGTTACTCCCTACATTCGGTCATCATTGTGCTTGCCAAAACGTGTCCAAAGTTATACCTCAGAAATGTTGGCAGTTGCTCCGAAAACTTTTTAAATGAACACACATTTTCTTAACAAGTTATTAAATTAATTCTTCGTTATCCTTTAACTTTTGCAAAAATTTAAAAACAGATTAGAAAAAAAAAACTCTGGCAAATTTGCAACAATCCATGATTTGGGGAGAGCACAACTTTTTCTGTCAATTCAAGACAACGTGAGAAAATCTTGTGGAAAACTTTGCCCAAACATGAAAGCAGTTGCCTAAATTAGGTTATAAAAACAAATTTAAACTGACCCAAATAAATGGCCGCATACAATCAGAACGATTGTAACTTCACACCCATGCAGCACGCACACTCACACACGTCCACAAACGCTTGCACACCCCTCTATCAAAACAAAATATTTGTTGGCGTTAAATTGCTTTAGAACGAACACAAAGTTGCCAATAGTTTGGGGCGTTGCGTACATGTGTTTTAAGATAATGTGTCTGTTTGTGTGCATGTGTGTGTGTGTGTGTGTGTTTGTGTGTGAAGGGCGTAAATGTGTTAAACTCTAATTTGATAAAATACAGACAGACAAAGAGATAGACAGACAGATAGACAGACAAAGCTGACCCTGCAGCTATTCATGATGATGGCATTGTGTGGTAGTGTGAGTGTGAAAACGGTGTGTTTACAAGGCAAGTGTAGGCTTTCATTTGTTTTGATGAAAACCCTGTTGGAAATATGTCGTGATAACTTACAATAACGAAAACGACTTCATACAACTTTGTAAATAGCCAGTCTTCAACAATTGCTTCTGCATGAATTTTGAAGAATTGAAACTTTGAAGAACTGGTTTGATACTCTGGAAAAAAAGGTTATTAACCCTCACAGGCTAAATAGAGTTATTTTATTAATCCTCCGGGTTCTTTAATACACACTCAAAGGGTGAATCGGCCCTGTGTGCTAAACAGTCTTAATTTCAAAACACTGGCATTTCCCTCACAGTAACTTTGAAGACCTCTCCACCTAAATTCCATTAGACTGCACCAAATAAAGGTTTATGCATTTGGGGCAGTGATGGGCACACCAATGCTATCATATATTCTGTAATTTTGTGCTTGTGGTAGTGGAGTCTCGTTCTCAGCACTGAAAAAATTTTTTTGTGCAGGTATCAATAAATATTTTAAGTTTAGATTTAATTTTATTTCCATGTTTTTGTTTTGATTTTGAAATTTAAATCAAAATAAATCAACTAAAGTTATTTAAAAACGATTTTTTAGTAAAAAACCAAATTAATTTTATATTCAAATCTTACAAAAACAAAGAACACAAAAAAATAAACGTAAATAAAACATGTCTTCGATCCAAAAATATAATATAGTTACTAAACTTAGTGTTTACTTTTTCAAGTACAAAAAGTAACAAGTCTCTATTCCATCTAGTTCCCGATTTGGGGGGATGAGGCCCATTTCGATCTAGATAAAAAAATAAATAACTTGTCATTTCAGCCCTTGAAAGGACTTTGACCTAGCTTCTTATGATCAATTGTGTTGTGCGTGTTATAAAGTTTGTACACAATTGACCGAGAAATGGACCTACAGGCTTAACGCCGACTCCGAACGGCGATGAACGAAATGTTCTTATTCTCAAGAAGCTTTACATGGCATTTTTATTACTCTCTGAGGTTTGCCGAGGTTTGCCGTACAGAAAAATCATTTTAATTCAAATAATTTTCTGTCGCTGCTGGGGTTCGAACCTGGGTCTTCAGATTCGTTGACATAGCGGTCATGCACTTTAACCAACTACGCCACGGACGCCACAGATGGCGTTCGTCTAGATGATTTCGATCTAGATTGATACATGAATAAGCAAAATTTAATGAATAAGTAAATAATATGGTGCTCTGATAATCTCCAAGCGATTGTGGAGAAACCATTGCATCCACAAAAAGTGACTGTCTGGTATGGTGGTGTCATTGGTCCGCATTTTTTTTTTTTAACCAACCAGAAGCATCAATTTTGAGCGCTATGACCGTATATAGACCGATTTTGAAGCGAAGCTTCTTACGCCTCGTTCTGTGATTTTCTGGAGTGCAATTTTTGAGCGCTATGACCGTATATAGACCGATTTTGAAGCGAAGCTTCTTACGCCTCGTCCTGTGATTTTCTGGAGTGCAATCTCAAAAATTACACTTTTTTCCGACACCTTTTTTCTTAGAATTGATGTTGTTTTTTACTTGCGTTTTTTGCAACAAGAAAATATTAAATAAAATGTAATTTCTTCCCCGCCGTAGGAATTAAACTCATATCACTTCGACCTATAGTTGTATGCTCTAACCATCTAATCATAAGCCCTCGCTGTGAAATTTGACTAATTCAATATTAAGTATTAACTAAAGATGTGTTGCAGTAGATCACAATAATCTACATGATTGTGTATTGGCTATATATCCCCTTCATATCCTACAATAACTATTCGCCAATACACATAACCACTAAAGGCCGCTTTACATTGTCCTACTGTGTGTTACGACATGTGAGATAGAAAGTATAACCGCATCTTATCACACTGTCATTTTTTAATTTTTGTATAAAGAAATTACTTTTTCTCTTTTAGACTATCTCACAGAGTCATATTGCACTTTCATTCAATAAAAATTTAAAAATTGAAAATTCTTAAAATGAATCGAGACATAGCAGCTATTGTAAGCATTATAAGGGCCAATTGTGCATTAAAAATAGAAGCAGTCATTATTTTGCTTGCTTTTAAACATTTGATGAAATGTAACTTGCAGCTTGGTGATTTCCAATAAATTAAATTCGAAGAAATCTTATAAAACTCATCTCTGGTCGAATAGAATGTGTGATAAAATTAGAAACAAACCTAAAAATTAAAATGTAGAACGACATGTCAAAAAAATCAAAACAGGTTCGAACACACTTTGCTTTTCGTTGTTTACACCATTCTACATTCTATCATACATGAAAATTTTGACATGTCGTAACACACTGTAGGACAATGTAAAGCGGCTTTAAGGATTGTGTATTGGCTATCCTTGTACAAGAGTATCAAAAAACAAAAATTTTGCTTTTACTTACTACCAGGGTTCGTATATGCTTTAAAGTAAGCAACTCGTGAGTTTTCGTGCTTATTAAATATGTTGCTCTACGTACTAAGCAACAATGTTGCCTCAAACTTGTTGAATGATTGTCTTACAATTTTAGAGCAGCTGGCCTGCTAAAAAATTAAGCAACTTAAAAATTAAGTTGCTTACGCGGTAATGATCGAAAATGTGCTGAATCTTACAAGCAGAGTCATAAAAACATGCCCACGAGCTGTTCAGTTCATTTACTGCATATAAGTTCTTTTTTTATATATTTATTCCCTACATCTGCACAGATAGGCTATAAGGGAGGCCCGGATAAGGTTAATATGTATGACCGACCTTCATTATTTTTGCAAAAGGAATATTTTTCCCTTCGGGACCTATCCCCTCCAACCACTCCTAAGGTGGCTTCCATATAAATTTAATACTTTTTGTATATTTATTCCTTACACTTGAACGGGTGGACTTTAAGGAGGACCGGGAAGGGTTAATAAGTATAAACAACCCTCATTACTTTTGCAAAAAAAACATTTTTCCCTTGGTGACCTATCCCTTCCGACCACTCCTTAGGCGGCTTCCATATAAATATAATGATTTTTTTATATTTATTTCCTACACCTGATTAATTGGGCTTTCAGGGAGGACCGGAGAGGGTTGATATGTATAATCGACTTCCATTATTTTTGCAAAAGGAACACTTTTCCCTTGGTGACCTATTCCCTCGGACCACTCCGTACGAGGCCTCCCATACAAAAACGTAGAGGGGGTATATTAATTTTGTCAATTCGTTTGTAGCGCCCATAAGAAGGTGTGGCAGGCATATATTTTTGATCAGTATCACCACCCGAGTCGATTGAGCCATGTCCGTCTGTCTGTCTGTCTGTCCGTATTTAACTTATAAGTGCTTAAAAACAGCAAATTGAGTACTCTCGAGTTGCTTAATGCTTAAAAATACGAACCCTGCTTACTACACGATCGTTAAGTAGGTGTTTTTTTTTTATTTTACTTTGTTATTTTCAAATCTTAAAATTTAAAAATTATTTTAATCGAAAAAAAAGCCATTAAATTGTCAAATCTATGAAATCGCTTCTCTCGTGTGTCCAATGACGCATCTGTGTTTTTTTTTTTTTTTTTGAAGATTTCAATTTGGACAATATGTGGTTTCTACAAAATGTGATCACAAGGCAAACAACAGCACTAATTAGAGCTCTATTGCCACAGAAATTTATAAAACAACTTATTCCGAGATTTGGCGATGTCAATTGGCCTCCAAGATTGTGCGATTTGACGCCTCTGGACTTTTATTTTTTTTTTTTTTTGTTTTTTTTTTTTTGATGGGACTACGCAAAAGATCGTGTTTACGTGAATAAGCCTCAAACTCTTGAACAATTAAAAATCAACACTCATCAAATCATGGCTGAGCTAGTGCCCGAGTTGTGGACAAAAATCATCGAAAACTACCTCAAAATGACTGAGTCTTGAAAAAAACTCTCGTGGAAGACAATTGAATGGTAATGGCCACTTGTAATGGCCACAAAGTCCAAACATCATAACGAAATAAAAATATTACAAAAAACAAACTCAAGCCTGTTTTAGATAACGTCAGACGTAGAATATGTTAGTCATTAACAGCCTTATTCAATAGATTTCCTTAAACAACCTTTAAACGCTTGTTTAGTTACGCACTGTTTAAGGCTTTACGCAGCTTCTATAAAACCTTGCTAACATTGTTATTCATAAACATTTTTTAATTTTCTGCTTAAGCCCAGTATGCTGTAGAAGCGGAAAGAAACTTTCCATATGGAATGCATTGAGTTTTTGACAGCGAAAAGGCTAGAGGTGAAAAATTTGTTCAATGCTAGCAAGTACAACAACCATGTGGAGAGTTGAAATGTCAAAATTTCGCTGTCGATTATATGTCCGGGCATTTAATTGGCACCAGTATTTTGACATTTCAATAAGAAAACAGTTCGACCTCGCTTTACGCAACACTCGATAATCGCAATACTCAAAAATTTACATTGTTGACATACATTTTTGATGTACGAAAAATCTCTTAAGACAATATTTAAGGAAACCAAAGTGTATATCTTAATACATAAAACCACAATATCTAGGATTCAGAGCCATAAAGCTTTATGTTTAGAAGTTTAATTGCGTTTCTTCAACATTAACTACGTCAACTGGCCGAATTTCTATTAGTTGCATTGAGCTAGGTCGTACTGTAGTTGCTTTTTTCTCCACACAAACATTTTTGACTCTACACTAATATTTCGGGTGTAGAATTATATGCCAAGAAATTTTCGTTTCTACAGCATACTAGGCTTTATGATTGTTAGGTTTGTGTCTGAACTATAGAAAATCTCTACAAAAATTAAAAATTCCTATGGATTTACAATGGCCGCCGCATAAAAAAATGCTGCAAAGGGCGCTATGGAGCATGTCTTTGATATTAAAAGAAAAGACAAACAAAAATCATGGTTGTATTTATCATGGTTGTCGTTCGCTACTTGGTCATTATACTTCTTCTCTTTCTCACACTGGTTCTGTGATGAACACACAGATAATCGTACTGCTCTTACACATGATGTTATAATACATAAAATACAAAGCATATGAAAATTAAGACAAAATTTGAAGGAGTTAAATTTTGATTTACTTATAGATTCAAAAAAATTATATTTAGCAATATGATTATTTAAATACAAATCAAAAGAAGACATATTAAATATGTTTAGACCATACTTGAATTTTCTTCAATGCATGCATAAAGTATTAAAAACTTATAATGAAAGTGACAAACATTTTCTCAAAATTTTGTGCTCCAGATTAACACCCCCGTATAACGTATTCTACGTTAAAAAAACAAGAACCATCAATCACAATTCTCGGATTTCTAGAAAAAATGCCACTTTTAGTTTCATATTAAAAAACGGAATAGGAAATTTTTTGTCAAAACTTTATTTTAAAACCACTTATCGAACACATTGTAGCACACATATTTAAAATAACTAGTACCGCCTTTGGTCGAAATTCGACCATTTAAAAATTGATTTTTTTTTTTTTTTGTTTTTTTATTGAAAACATTTTTTTTTCTTCACTCATATGCAAACCCAACCGAACTCATACCGCACAATACGCACCATCAGCAGGAAATCACAAAATTGTAACTCCAGTGGCGGATCTTCAGACGGGCTGAAAGGACTTTAGGCCTTCCCCCCGTTGGAGAAATTTTTGTATGGAAAAAAAATGAAAAAAGTCCAAAAAGACTTTTCAGCCCTTCCTCCCCTTTGGCATACAAAAGTAAAATTTGCATTTCTTTATCAATTTCAACAACTTGAATGCGTGTTCGAGTAGGTAGCGTGCTCAACTTCCACCCCAGATGTCCCGGGTTCGAATCCCAGCCAGGCCATGGATCTACGTTATAACCTTTCGCTTTTGCAATTTTCTTTCCTTATTGCTAATCGACTGAATTTGTAAACTCAGCAATATTTACGACTTTAAGTCGTAGTTGGTGGTTGAGAAGTTTGTGGATGAGATTATTCCTTGAACTTTACAACTTGAGCCTTATAACTTTAATGAGGTAAAGGAATAACACTTGCCTCCAATTCAAATTCACATGTTTCTACCGCTTTCCACCACACTTAGAACATCCTTCTCATGTTACATTTGATTATCTTTTCTTTCCCTCCCACTAATCTATCACCCCGTTTCGTACCAAGGCAGACTTGACTGAATAGGTATTACACCTGAAATCCTTGGTTCAAGCAAAAAAAAAAGAAATAACACTTGCATCAGATTCAAATTCAAATATTTCTATGGCTTTTCCCATGTTTAGAACATTTTACACTTGTTTCACATGATTGAATTTGCCGTTCCATTAATCTATCACTCCATTTCGAATTTTCCCAGACTTGACTGAATAGGTAAAATGTCTGAATTCCTTGATTCAAGAAAAAAAAATCAGATTGCTTCAGATTTTTCCACTAAAATAAATGGCTTGAAAAAAAAATTAAAAAAATCCATTTTATCTAATCTGAAGAAATAAGCTGAAGAAAAATGTTTCCGACAGAGAAACAGTTATAAACCGCTACTGAAAGTTTAGATAAGTTCCAAAATTCATAAGATTCTATAGCTTTATAAGGTTCTATAGATTAATTTATTCAAATGTCGTTAAGTGATACTCGTATTTCGTGCTCAATTCATGCTTAATCCTATAGAATTAAGTAAGCTTATGATTGGCCTGTTGCTTGACCTAACCTCAATTTTCGACTGGGACTCATACAGTCGTCCTGCATATAAACAACTACCTATGTATATAAACGAGTTTATACCTATTCTTCTCTTGGTTTATTTATTTGTTCCTTAGTGCTTTTTCTTAGAATTATTGCTGTTGATTTATTTGAAATCTAATCAATGGTTTACCTTTAGCATATTTGATCAGGTACTGTCTGTTAGAATGTGTAGGTGTTGTCTAGTGGGAGGCGGTATTTTATTAAATTTCAAAGGTTAAGTTACCATAATATTACAAACTGCTTGTCATTGACAAGGAGGTGGGCGATTTGACGATACTGTCTTGCTGTTATTGCTGTTGTTGTTGCGGAAGTTTATTATCAATTAGTGAAGAAAATTTGTTTGATTTTCTGTAAGATATAAATTAAAAGAAACAGATAGGCTATTGTGCAAAATATGTAAAGGAAGAGAAAACCAACGAAGTATATTATGCACAAAAAAAAAAAAAATATCTACGTATATAAAAGAAATACAGAACATTGCCAATATTTTCTTTATTAAAACACAACTCTTGTCTTTAGTCCCAATAAAAATAAATTTTGAGAAATGCAAAAATGATTATCTACAACTAACATGTACGTTTGTTCATTCATTTGATTTTGTTAAAGTTTAAAAAAAAAAGAATTGGTAAATTTAAAATTTTAACAAGTTCATGTTATTACTGTGGCATCCATTACTGGCAAAAATACTTTACTGTGGCGTCCGTGGCGTAGTTGGTTAAAGTGCGTGGCCTCTATGTCAACGAACCTGGAGACCCGGTTTCGAACCCCAGCAGCGACAGAAAATTACACGGTACAACACGAAAAAAACCCCGCCCACTTTGTTATCGGTTCTTTATATTTTCGTGTACGCTGATCACGAATATACAATTATTTTTTTCGGGTCACCTCTAGTTTGGTCCCTACAGGAAATTTTAAGGGATAACTATGTTTGAATAATTGTTTAGTATAGAAGTTTAAGTCTTATCATAACAAATTTGGTATTAAATTAAAAAGAATAAAGTAAAGAAAATTATAAACATATTAATTGAAAAAATTGATGAAAAAATGATATGAAAAATGTCCTGTATTCTTTAATCGTTTATATCCTTGAAGTTTTTTTTCTAATTAAAACAAAAAACAAAAATGTTGATAAAATATAATATATTTACGATAGTTCTGCAAATTTTCATTGATTTATTTTTAATCAATTCTTAAAGTATTTTAGATGTGCAATTGTGCAACATGTCGTATGAGTTACTTTATATTACAGTTTTTTGCTATACGGTGAAATCTACAAGATTATGTGTTGTTTTAATCGTTTTTGACCATTCCTAGTTTTTTTTTTATTTAGAATCTAAACTACACACCATAAAATAAAAAATAATATTTTGTATTTTAGAAAATATTTCTGAACGCCACTGTATATATTCAATGTAATTTAACACGTTAATGAGGCGCATACGGTGTGCCTCAATATTATGTCCACGTAGGCTCTGAGGCACAGCGTATGTGCCTCAGTAGTTGATTACACATTATAGTGCATGGTTTAAAATTAGTACCTCGAAATGCAAATCTGTTAACGTAGTTCAATTCCGCATTGCGTGGTATATCTAAACCTATCTTCAGCGCATCATTTTTATACCCCCACGATTAAAAAAAAAACCCTTTCTGTCACTCCGTTTGTAACGCCAATAAGGAAGCGTGGTAGGTATAGAAAAGATATATATTCTTGATCAGCATCATTACCCGAGTCGATTTAGCCATGTCCATCTGTCCGTCCGTATGTCTGTCCGTCTGTCTGTGATCATGTTTGCAGCCGTAATTTTCAAGCTATCATCACGAAATTCAATATATAAGCTTTTATCTAAAAAATAAAGGTCAAGTTCGAAAATTAGCCAAATCGGTACAAAACCACGCCTACCTCCTATACAAAGTGACTTTATCAAAACAGCACATGTACCTCACGGCATATACATTACGTATACATATAGTAAACAATTATTTAAAGATAGTTATCCTTTAAAATTTCGAAGTCATGTAGGGACCAAACTAAAGGTGACCCGAAAAAAATAAATACATATTCGTGATCAGCGTACACGAAAATATAAAGAACCGATAACAAAGTGGGCGGGGTTTTTTAAAAGGTGCAAATTGTTGTACAGTGTTATTTGAATTAAAATAATGTTTCTGTGCGGCCGCCACCTCTCTGCAGGCAATGGCAAACCTCAGAGAGTAATCAAAATGCCATGTGAAGCTTCTTGAGAACAAGAACATTCTGTTCATCGCCGTTCAGAGTCGGTGTTAAACCTGTAGGTCCGGTTTTCGGTCAATTGTGTACAAACTTAATAACACGCACAACACAATTGATCATAAGAAGCTAGGTCAAAGTCAAGGGCTGGTTTCAAGGGCTAGGTTTCAAGGGCTGAAATGGCCAGTTATTTATTTTTTTGTTTTCATGTTATTACTCTCTAGTTATTTTTATTATTGGTTGCAGAATAATGCACTAAATTTAATGCATTTTTTAACTGATTCCTGATTTTAATCCTACTATAATATCATTGTAAGTTTTTCAAACTTACGGTTTTTGTGTGTTGCGGTCGTATTAAAGCAGAATTTTCCCTCTTATCTTCATATTTGAACATATTACTAGTTACAGTTTTTGTTGTTTTTTTTTAGATGTTTTTTTTTTAATTTTTAATCTTATTATATAAAATTACTGCAAGTCTTTTGGGAAATGGATTAAATATAAAAAAAAAATATCAATCCAGAATTTCAATACAATTTGAAGTTTCACTCCATATTAGGCCTGTGCGAGTAGTTCGATCTTCGAGTAACTCGGCACGATTCGAGTCGAGTAACTCTAATTGAAACTCGTCTCGAATAACTCGATTATTCGAGTAACTCGATGGTACTCGAGTAACTCGATGGTTTTTGAGTAACTCGATGTTTTCGAGTATTTTGATTTTTTTTCAGTTCCCGTTATTGCTGTTGATCTCAATCAGTGTTGTGACATATTTTTTTTTAAAGTAACATTTAAAATCACTCATAACATTTTACCGACTCCTAACTGTAATAATGTTATATTATTTCGAAATTAAAGGTAATTAGTAACAGATTACTATTATCTTTTGAATTAAATTTTAACATATAGAAAAAAACGTTGAAAAAAACCAATTAAGTTTATCTTGTATATAATCGTAATTAAATAATTAGCCAAAAAGTAACAACATTACTGGAAGTTATTACTTCTGCTGAGTAATTAGTTATATTGCCGGTTTAGGGACAAAGAAATAATATTGCCTAACATATTTTATTTCTTAGCGTTACAGTCACAACACTGATCTCAATCGATATGGAAACATATGCATGTGGTGTGATCAGAAATATGAATGTATGTGAGTGCTTTCACTTATCAGTGGAAACACCCAGTAGAAAATAAAACAGCATGGATTTTTCAACATATATCTGAACCAGCATTATGTTAAGGGTATTCACTACATTTGTTAGGTCCTGTTAATTTGCTGCACCTAACAAATTGGTTAAGTCTTGTCAAAATTTTGTATGGGAAAAGACTTAGCTGCTTGTTAGCAAGTAAACAAGCTCAGCACCGTATTTTTGTTTAGCAGATATTATTTCTTAAGTCGGATACGTCAAGCTTATTGAGTGAAGTGATGAATCGTTTTGGAAATGACTTCTAATAAGGTCTAAATTATTTTTGATTTACAGCTTTAAGCTCTAAAACTGCACTTTATTAATAAAATAAATAAAACTTTTGTAGCGGAGTTGATAGAGATATAAAACATTTCGTCAAATGTATCAAAAGTATTAATTTTAAGTTTCTGTGTACTGGTTACACGAGTAACATTGAAAGTTGTCAAAGTAACATAAGCAAACAAAATGTTATTTTTGCAAAATAAATCTTTTTCGGTTAAGAAAGTAAGGAGGTAAGAAAGTAAAACTTCTATTAAAATAAGCTTTTTAATAATGGAGTCCATATCTTTGCCTTTTGATCTAAATTTTAGATTTTGTTTTTTTCGACCGACAAGCATCATAAAATCCGGGATTATTTTCGATTGATACTAAAATTTTGTTTTTGGTAGATTCGTTTCTAGTTGCAAATTTTGCACTTCTTTTTTTTTTTTTTTTGCTCTTTCAATAGTCAAACGTTCATCGTACCATTTTAAAATGCTGATTTTGATTTGACCGTTGATTTTGCTATTTTCAATTTTTTACAATTTTCAAACCGGACCATGTTAGATTATTGCGATGCGTGTGCAAAATCATCCGACGTAGTTGAAATTTCATCGTAAACTGAGCAGCGACTTCGTACGAAAGAATAATTTATTGTTCTAAATTATAATTTATATGGAATAACAGTACATTCATTCCGAGTCAATATATGCAAGAATCATATAAGACAAACAAAGACAACATGAGTTACAACCACGAATACAATGACATGGTAGAATAATTTTTAAGTAAGTCTCCTTTTCGCATCATGCTTCCTACCTAATCGCTACCTACTCACTCCATTGTATAAATATTTTATTTTCTACTAACGAAGAAATATTGAATATTGATCAAATTAATTGTACCAGAAAATATATCTAGCTAATAAATTCTTTTTATAATCTCTCAAAATTGACTCCCATAGTTGTTTCTTTAAGATTCCAATAATAATATTTAAAAAAATAGTCCGAATACAATATTTTTCTAAAATATCATAAAATACACAATTCTCTATTGATTACCTACAGAAACTAGCTGAACACCAGATATAAAATTTCCTATAGCTTTGAATATAGGATCCCTACAAATAAATCTGAAATTCGAATTTATTTTTTGTTATTAACCGGTGCTGACTAATGAATTTTGTTTAGGTTGCACATAGGACGATAATTTTTACAGGTGCAAGTTTTTGCGTTTTATTTTTATACGAGGGCAATATAAGAAGTCAGTGACTTTATGAATTTCTCGATTACTAATTTTAAATGCAACACTGGTCCTGTCAACTATCAGCTGATAATAGACTTCTGTCCAATTTTGAGCAATATACATAATTTAGTTTGTGTTTGACAGGCATTGAAAGCAGACAACCTCATGAATTTCGACGAAAATGGGGAAAATTTAATTTTAAAACTCTGCACCATCAATTTCAATGGGTAAGAAGTGTTTTAGAGAATTCCATTGTAGTCGTACCATCAAAAGTGACGTTAAACAATCAGGTCGTCCAAAAAAGGTTGTCACGTCGGAAATCGTCGATAAAATCTATTCCTGGTCGTCGCGTCAGAAATCGTCTATTAAATCCTTTCCATACGAATATTTAACGATCGGAGAATAATAGTGCATGAGTTGGCTGAGGATGTAGGCATCTCATCTGAGTGGGTATATCACATTTTGCATGTAAATTTGCATGTACAGGGTGGGCCAAATACATATTTTTTTTTTAAATTCAATAAAATGAACGAAATTAAGACTTTTATTCTATGTATTATGGCTTTATTAGTAAGAGCAAACATTCCCATTTATTATAGAATACAACGTCGGTCAAGGGGCTGCTTCGGCTGGCTTCGCAGTAGCATATTCTGTCACTCCAATTTTCCAAGACTTCATTGATTGATTGGATGATATTGGCCCTAAGTGCTTGAATTGTTTTCGAATTGTTGACATAATATCGGTTCTTCACGGTTCCCCACAAAAAAAAAGTCCAAAGGGGTCAAATCGGAGTTCCGAGGCGGTCAATTGACATCGCCAAGATGGCTGATAACACGATTTGCGAATTTGGTGCATAAAAGATCGATTACACTATGTAACAAGATTTTTGTCCTTGGGTTGTAATTGTTATTTCCTAGTCAGTTAGGTCCCAGAAGTATAGAAAACAGCTATTGTCGCAAGATAACTTTGCTTTTGTGACCATGGCAGCGCTTATCTGCGTTTATTTTTATGTTTGTTTGTTGAAAACTGATACACGAGCGCATACAACTTGTCGTTGTCGTTTTATTTTTTTCCACCGTCAGTTTGTGATTTCGTTTCGTGTGTGTTAAAACAACAAAGTCGTCGCAATAAATTTTGCATCATTTTTGTGATTTATTGAGAGTTGTTTCTCATTTTATTACAGATAAATTCGTTCAAACATGGCTTCACGAGGCTGCAAGTATCCTGCAGATGCATTTTGTTACGTCTGTGGATATTTTATCAAAACAAGAGCGAATAAGTACTCCTTGGAAACAGGTTTTAAAATGTGCGAAGCTTACAATGCTTATTTCGGCATGCCTGTGGGCGATCAAGACAAATCCTGGGCACCTCATTTCGCCTGTGAAAACTGCAAAAGGACTTTGGAAGGTAAGACATTTTAAAACTATATTGCTTTGTTATGGGTAAAATAAATGTTTCTTTTAACTTTTTTATTAGACGGTACTTTTCTTTTCTAACTTTTTTTTTTTTTCAGGATGGTACAGAGGGGAAAAGAGAGCTATGAAGTTTGCTGTGCCAAGAGTTTGGAGAGAACCCACTGACCATTCAAGCAACTGCTTCTTCTGCATGGTGGACCCTTCCAAACGTCGGACTGGCAAAAAAGCAAGTCAAATCATGTATCCTGACATTCCTTCATCCATGACTCCAGTTCCACACAGCTCTGGCCTCCCCGTTCCTACTCCTCCAGAGAAAGAGCAGGTGTCTTCCTGTGAGAGCCCTGATTCCAAGAGTGAAGAAGACAATGAAGGTGAAGGATTTAATTTACTATCTGATAACAAAAACCCATACTATCCCAACCAAAAGGACATGAATGATTTGATCAGAGATCTTGGTCTCACCAAGTCCAATGCTGAACTTTTGACGTCCAGACTGATGCAGTGGAATTTGCTGGATCCTAGTGTTAAAGTCTCATGTCAGAGGAAGCGTCACGAACTTTTTTCCAACTTCTTCATCAGCAAAGATGGGCTCTGCTTCTGCCACGACGTGACCGGTCTGTTCGAGGAAATCGGAATTGATTTCGAACCCAAAGAGTGGCGCCTCTTCATTGACAGCTCATGCAAGAGTCTCAAAGCCGTGTTGCTTCACAATGGCAACAAATATCCGTCTCTTCCTCTGGCGCATTCAGTATCTCTCAAAGAGAACTACGACAATGTCAAGAAAGTGCTGAACGCATTGAAGTATGAGCAATATGGCTGGGAAGTGATCGGAGATTTCAAAATAGTGACATTCTTAATGGGCCTGCAAGGCGGTTACACCAAGTTTCCTTGCTTTCTTTGCCTGTGGGACAGCAGGAACGACAGTGCACACTACAGTAAGCGTGAATGGCCACAACGAACTGAATTCACAGTGGGGAGGAACAACGTCAAGTGGGAGCCGTTGGTGGACCCCCAGAAGGTACTGATGCCACCACTCCACATCAAACTGGGTCTTATAAAGCAATTCGTCAAAGCTCTCGACAAAAATTCTTCAGCGTTCAAGTACCTACAAGACTTGTTCCCTAAGCTCTTTGAGGCGAAAGTTACAGCCGGTATCTTCGTTGGACCACAAATAAAGAAAATCTTCGAGTGTGAGGAATTCCCCAAGAAGCTCACTCGTGTTGAGAAAGCTGCTTGGATGAGTTTTATGTCAGTGGTACAGGGATTCCTAGGCAATCACAAAGCCGCAAACTACGTGGAGCTGGTCGAAAGTCTGGTGGAGAACTACGGCAAAATGGGCTGCAGGATGTCTCTCAAACTCCATATTCTAGATGCACATCTTGACAAATTCAAGGAGAACATGGGAGCATATTCAGAGGAGCAAGGCGAACGCTTCCATCAGGATATAATGGAATTTGAGCGGCGATACCAAGGACAATACAATGAGAACATGATGGGAGATTACATTTGGGGATTGATTAGAGAAAGTGACTCGCAGTATAAACGCAAATGTCGAAAAACCACCCGCTTCTGATTTACTTTTATGTTTTTGGTTTTCTGAAGTTTTAATAAAATCTAGTTTTGATTTATATGTGCTGTTCTGTATGATTTTCTCTGTAGTGAAAGACTCAAACACGTTTTTCTCATAATTTTAGCATATTTTAATGAATCACATTGTCCTGGTCACAAAAGCAAAGTTTCCGAGGAATATTGAGTGGTTTCCATACTTTTAAGACATAACAGACTAGGAAATAACAATTACATCCCAAGGACTGAGAAATTTTTTATATTTGTTACATAGTGTTATGGCATAGGCTCTGTGGAAATTCTTGTCTCCAATTTCAGTAAATAAAAGTCGGCTAACATGACTCTGTAACGCCCACCGTTGAGATCGATTGCGAGTTGATGTTCGTTGATTGAGTCTCACACTCTTGGCTACAGCAGCCACATTCTCGTCTGTGCGCACTATACGACGACGGGAATCATGAGTGTTGTCCACTAGCATACCAGTCTCATGAACACAAACTTGCGTACAGCAGGCGTGGTGGCAGCTTCATTTCGGCCAAAACTTCTTTTCAAATAACGCACTGGTTGGTCTACACAGCACTCACTTTGAAAATATTTCCAATATTTCCCAACGTTGTTTAAGCGTAAAGTGACTCTTTTCTTTCTGCGGTGGAATGATACTGACATTATGTCAAGATTTCAATCGGGAAACAGCTGTCAGTGTCAAAATCACCTACGATTTAAAAAGAGACCACTAGATGGCCCACCCTGTATATTGCAGTCATACAAAAAGCTATCCCCGCGATGTGTACCGCGATTGCTCACACTGGACCATAAGCATTGCCGTCTGACGAGTTCAAAGGAGTATTTGGCAATGTTCAACCTCAATTCGAAGGAGTTTTTGTGCCGTTTTGTAAACGCAGGCAAAACATGGATACATTACAAAACAGCAAAGACCAAAGAACAGTCAAAGCATGAACTTCTCGGGGTGAACGTGCACTATAGGAAGCCGAGGTGGGTCTGTCGGCCAACCAGGTCATGGCAAAATTTTTTTGAAATGCATAAAGAGTCAATCCTATAGATTGCCTTGAAAAGGGTAAAACCATCACGGGCAAATATTATTCACAACTGTTAGACAAATTTGACATTGATTTGAAGCAAAAAAAACCGCATTTGGGTGATGTGAGAAAGTGCTCCATGCCACCATGACAACGCACCGGTGCACACGTCTATAGTCGCCGCGGCGAAAATCAACAAATTTAGCTACAAAATGTAGCCCATCCACCATAATCTTCAGATTTAGACACCTAGGACTATTATTTCCAAACCTGAAAAAATCGTTCGGTGGCAAGAGATTTGGGTCAAATTAATATTTCTCACTAAAACAAATGCCTATGTTGAGCACCTTGATACTTGTAAAACGTATTATTTTGAAGGAATAAAAAATTAAGAGAAATACTGGAGTAAATGTATCGATCTAAAAAGAGACTATGTTGAGAAATTTTATTTCCGAAAAAATCTTTAATTCAAAAGTCACTACTTTATCAAATTTTATTTAAAAATTTTAAGTTCATGTTGCTATTAAATCTTTTCCGCCCATTTGAATTAAGGGTTAACCACAAAACTGACAAAGTGTACTTCTTTATCCACAGAAGTATTTTTGTTTTTTTGACGTGACGAAGTTACGTTATACTCCTCTAGTTTCCAAAAAAGTTAAAAAATGAATTTTTTAAAAATTCATTTGCGTTTCATTGAATTGTTACTCGCTGGGTATAAGAGCTATGATTAAAAATAAAGTATGACCGTAAAGGTTAATTCTTTGGCTATATTAAAAAAACAAAAAAAAAATTTAATACGGCATAGGGACGTAGTGGGAGCTGCGTAAGCAACGCAACTGAAAATTTGTTACATGGAATTATTACTCGCTGAGTATTAGTGCTAGGATTAAAAATACGATACGCCAATAAAGGCCTATTGGAAGCCCTCACAACAAAATTAGACAAAAAATTTCTGACATCATAAGGACGCTGAGAGAGCCGCTCAAAGATCGATAACGCAACATTCATGCAGCGGCGTTGCATTGAATTTTTACTCAATGAGTATATAACCTACGATAAAAGTGTAAAAAGGAAAATAAAGTTTTTATACATGGCTTTACGACAAAAATAAAAAAAAATTCCGACGTCGTCAGGTCGTGAATATAGCAGCTTATGTAACAGAAACGTAATATCGTTTCATGGAATTATTACTCACTCAGGAGGAGTGCTACAGTAAATTTTGTTTAACGACAGCAGGGATGTGTTATTACGCTTCACAACTAAATTACAAAAAAAATTTTGTTGTCATGATTTCAGGGATGCAATCACATAATGTAGTAAAAATGCTAAAATAAAAAATAAATAACTGGCCATTTCAGCCCTTGAAAGGACTTTGACCTAGCTTCTTATGATCAATTGTGTTGTGCGTGTTATTAAGTTTGTACACAATTGACCGAGAAATGGACCTACAGGCTTAACGCCGACTCCGAACGGCGATGAACGGAATGTTCTTATTCTCAAGAAGCTTTACATGGCATTTTTATTACTCTCTGAGGTTTGCCATTGTCTGCAAAGAGGTGGCGGCCGTACAGAAAAATTATTTTAATTCAAATAATTTTCTGTCGCTGCTGGGGTTCGAACCTGGGTCTCCAGGTTCTTTGACATAGCGGCCGCCACGCACTTTAACCAACTACGCCACGGACGCCACGTAGTAGTAAAAATGCTACAGTCATGAAAAAACGTTGCATGGATTTTTAACTCTGTGACTACTGGTGCAACGGTAAATTTTAAGGAACGAAAACAAAGGTGAGGTCTTCGGGCATATGACAAAAATAAAAAAAAATTTTACGGCGTGTCAAAAACCCCCAGGGAACCGCCTAATGTGACGCATATGCATCACTTTTGCTGGATTAATTGAAATTAGAGCTCAACCAATGGGGAAGCAAAAAAAAAAGCTAAACGAAAAGCACCAACTCCAAATCCAACAACATCTCCAACACCAATACCAACACCAACACCAACACCAACACCAACACCAACACCAACACCAACACCAACACCAACACCAACACCAACACCAACACCAACACCAACACCAACACCAACACCAACACCAACACCAACACCAACACCAACACCAACACCAACACCAACACCAACACCAACACCAACACCAACATCAACATCAACATCAACATCAACATAACCATTAACATCAACATCAATATCAACATCAACATAACCATTAACATCAACGTCAACATCAACATCAACATCAACATCAACATCAACATCAACATCAACATCAACATCAACATCAACATCAACATCAACATCGACATCAACATCAACATCAACATCAACATCAACATCAACATCAACATCAACATCAACATCAACATCAACATCAACATCAACATCAACATCAACATCAACATCAACATCAACATCAACATCAACATCAACATCAACATCAACATCAACATTAACATCAACATCAACATCAACATCAACATCAACATCAACATCAACATCAACATCAACATCAACATCAACATCAACATCAACATCAACATCAACATCAACATCAACATCAACATCAACATCAACATCAACATCAACATCAACATCAACATCAACATCAACATCAACATCAACATCAACATCAACATCAACATCAACATCAACATCAACATCAACATCAACATCAACATCAACATCAACATCAACATCAACATCAACATCAACATCAACATCAACATCAACATCAACATCAACATCAACATCAACATCAACATCAACATCAACATCAACATCAACATCAACATCAACATCAACATCAACATCAACATCAACATCAACATTAACATCAACATCAACATCAACATCAACATCAACATCAACATCAACATCAACATCAACATCAACATCAACATCAACATCAACATCAACATCAACATCAACATCAACATCAACATCAACATCAACATCAACATCAACATAAACAACAACAACTACAACAACAACAACAACAACAAAAATCTAGTTAGTTACGATTTCACTGCTCACAAACAACAAAATAACACAATTAAACTGGAAAAGGACAATGACATGAATTTGGATATGGATTAGGACAAAAACTAAGACACACCTTTTTAAACTAGGAAAGGGATTCGGTATATTTGATTAAGTCAAAAATTTGGTCATGGATTAGAACAAGAGTTTGGACATGAAATAGGAGTATAAAGAAACGCCGTCACGTCAAAACTTACGGGTGTGTCCACGACACAGCCAACGCTCTTTTTTTTTAAATATTAAGGCAATATTTTTTTAAATATTATAAACTTGAGAAAAATTTTGTATTACATAAGATGAAGGTTAATTTTCTATGTATTTTTAAGCTAACAGAAAAATCGAAGTTACTAGTCTCAGCTACTCAGCTATTTATTATGTATTTATTATGTAGATTTTTTAGCCTGAATCCAATATCCAAATAAATTCAATGCAATTCTAGTAAAATTTATTCATGGCTTTATGCTTTTTGCATAATTGGTGTCGGAATCTGAACCGGAACAGGATCGATTAAGAAATAAAATAAAATGTTATTGCAATTCGTAATGTTTATTGGTAATAACATCAAATTTTATCAGCTTAGCCTTTTAACTCGCTTAATCTAGTAAGAGGATTGAATAAACTTTGTCTACCTTACGAAGAACTTTAGCGCCGAGTGCTGAGTTGAAACATACACTGACAAAAAAATACTGTTTATACAAATATAAGTCGACAGAGATACGAACCAAAAAAAAACAATTTTTGTCTTTTGTTTTGCTTGAAAATAAAAAGAAAAAAAATTCACAAGAGTGCTTAAAAATATTTAATGTTTTTTGTTTTGTATGTATGTAGGAAGTCAGTTGTTTGTTGATACAACATGTTTGATACAAGCCCTAAACCAAAAGAACTTAAATTAGAAAAAAAAAATAGAAATGTGAAAATTGAACTTTACTTGCTCTCAACTTAATTAAAGTTGAATCAATATAATTAAAATTTTTAAGTCATACAATTAAAAGTGCCCAATTAAGTTCATTACTTGAATAATTAATTTGAATTCCTTCAGTGTAGGCACATAAAAGGGACGTGACTCGAATGTGTTGGTGCTGTAGATGGTGGTGCTGCTGTTGGTGGAGTTGGTGTTGCTCAAAAGGGCTCTACCATAGGGTGCTGAGTAGTTTTTATTGTCAGTTTAATCACTAGTTTTTCCGACAATTACACACAAGCTTAATGCCTACCAACGCACACAGGAGAAACACACACAACAGACGCACATAGAAATTGAATGGAAGCAGGCCAGAGTTCATTCACATACACGGCCCAAAACATAGTGGACAGCAAACAACACAATACATAGGCACACACACATACACACACATACACACACGGGGATACGGATGATGAGGGTCGTTCGGATGTTGTTTTTGTTGTCAATGTCATTGGTGTTTTATTATTATTGCTACATTATGAATGGACACTGTCTGATCGTTTATGCAAAAATGGCAACATTTACAACAACAACAAAAACAACAACAACAACAACAGAAACAACAACAACAACAACAACAATTGCATAAAAGTCAACGTCAGTCATTTACTGTAACAATTACCAAGTTCGAGCAGATTGTGGCAAAATTTGGATGTATGTATGCGAGTGAATATTTTCATATGAGTGTGAGTGTGCTTTTGTGTGTGTGATTGTGTGTCTGTGTGCTCGATTGTGTGCCAGTTAAGCTCAGCAGGTGATTGTCACTTGGCAGACAATCAGACAGACGATCGTACCAAGTGTCTCCGCCAGATTTTACAACCAGCAATAGGATGTGTGTTAAGTACCTACCCAGCAGGAAATAGATAATTTTAGAACAGGAAGCTAACTTCTTATTGATTCATGGGTTGAAGCAGGCAAGTGCTTCCTTTTGGGATTTATTGCAGATTAAATAATGCTCTTTCGGTTAAGTTCACTTTTTAATCTCTATTGATATTTTCTAATTGAAAAACTTCGTTTTTCTCATCGATAAAACTATCTTTATAGCCCCAAGGTGTATATTAACTTTGTCAATACGTTTCTAACGTCCATAAAGAGGAGGGTAGGTATAGAAAGATAATTATAATTTGATCATCTCGACCACCTAAGCCACCAGCCTATTCGCCTTACCATATGTTTGCCTGTCCGTCTGTCTGTCGTTACGATAACTACCGTAGTTTTTAAGGTAACGTATTTAAGTTTGATATATGAGATTATTTTTAAAAAAAAATAACATAAAGTTTGAAAATGAGCAAAATCTGATGAAAACCAACAAGGAAAGTGAAGTCATCAAATTTGTAAAATATCTAAAAATTCCACAAAAACTCAATCAAAATCTGGAATTTTTCTTATGATTGTATGATTGTAAATAAGCACGCTAGGTTTAAAATTTGTCAAAATTGAATGAAAATCATGCCTACTTCTCAAAAAAGTGACGTCATCAAAATGGTAAAATTTATAAAATCCACAAAATTTAAACTACATCCATGTAATATTGGATATAAACTTTGATCATAAATACAAACTCGAAATTTAAAATTTGTAAAAATCTATGGAAACCTCGCCAACCTCCCTTGTAAAGTGACGTCATCAAAAGAACAATCATTAAAAATTCCATAAAAGTAAATCCAAAACCTTATAATTTCCCACTTAAGCTTGGTTGACGCCCTATTGGTTCGAAAATTATCAAAATTAAATAAAAACTCCGCCTTCTTCCTAGACAAGATGACGTCATGAAATTAGTAAGACCTTTGTAAATTCCAACAAAAACTAATGTATTTACTTGATATTTTACACATAACCCTTAATATTTAAAAGGTACATTGAAACGTAAGTTTCAATTGAATGAAAGCCACGCCTACATCTTATAATAAGTGACATAGTCAAAATGGTAAAATATGGCGGCCGTGGCGCAGTGGGTAGAGTGCGAGACAGAGAACCAATTCAATTTTGTGTCAATTGAACTAATATTTGCTCGGCCTTTCTGCAAACAATTACAAACCTCAGAGAGTAAATAAATGCCATGTAAAGCTTCTTGTGAACATGCACATTAGCCTACTCCGAGTTGGCATAAAACTAGTAGGTCCAGTTCTCGGTCATTTGTGTAAAAAAAACATTTAATAACACGCACAATATAATTTGATCATAAGAAGTTCGGTCAAAGTCCTTTCAAGAGCTGAAATGGCCAGTTTATTTTATTTATTATTTCAAATCTTTTTAAATTCCATAAAAAATAATCTAAAAACTTGAAGTCTAGCGATTATGCTCTAATTTCGAATAAACTCTTCTAGTTTGTAATTTGTCAAAAATTATTGTCAAAATCAAAAATTAAAACAAAGTGACGTCATCAAAATAACAAAACTTTCAAACATTCAACACAAGTTAATTTATCGTCTAAATGTTTTTATATTTAAAACTAGCAATGAGTTTAAAATTTGAAAAATTTTATGAAACCCATGCCTATACACTATACAAATTTATATAGTATACAATGAAATTTTGACGTCATCAAAAGAATAAAACCCTCACCTCCTTTTGTGAAACAGAATCAAATGTACTGATTCGAAGAAATTATTAACAATTTCAAAAGTTTTAGTACAAGTTGTACAGAAATTTAAAATCAAGACTTGTATAAACATAAATATGTTTTAATTGTAAGAACCAAAAATTTTCTTTCAAGAAAGGTTTGTTATAAATCACGCAAAGGCTAAGGTAACGAAATTTATATGTTTTATTTCGATATCGATAGACAATGTCCCTCGTATAATTATCAAGAAAATAAATATTATAAATTTATATTGTGTGTGTGTTGTAAAGATCTAATAACTCCTTAATAATTCAATTTAAGGAATACGTTCACACTATAATTAATACCACCAAAATTTAGAGTATCAGGTAACAATCAAAAGTTCTACTTACATTATAACTACAGCTTCGAATATTCTTTACTAAGGACACTGTGGATAAAAATCGTGAGTGCCATAGTGTTTGCCAAGATATTGTTAGTTTAAGTCTATACTTACTTTTGCTTTAAATCATATGTAGTTTTTTTTTTACCAAAATCATCTCTTTCCTTGCAGGAGAGGAAGACATCCTTTTTTTCCTAAAAAACAATTTTTTTTTTGTTTGTGATCTTGACAACCTCATGCAACTTTTGAGACCTCTTAGAATGTGAAATTTGAAAAAAAAATTGTAATTCGATACACCCTAATGGGTACGCATAGGGATGCGCAAGTTGAAGTCGAAATTAGTCGAAAATCGACTTTTGCTTGATAATTTTTGACTTTAGGCAATCGACTTTCTAATATTCAAAAAAGTTGATAGTCAACTTTTACTTACAACTTTTCGTGTTTAAGGCGAAAAAAAAAATCTTAACGTTACTAGGGGGTTCATACGATACTACATGTTATCAAGCCTAGTATAATGGCTGAATACCTGTAAATTAAGCTTTGCGACCAAACGATCTCACATGTTGTCAAACCCCATATAAAGCTAAAAAAATTTCGTATGACGAAAAGTCCAACGTTTTGGTAGCAGCTGTAAAATAAATGAATTATAAGAAGATGAAGAGGATTTTTAAATATAACGCAAAAGGAAGCGGTTAAGTTTACAATATTGAGTTTTATTTTTGCCTTAAAATTTTTATTAATATTGAGTTTAATTTTTTTGCCATAACTTCTTTCGCATCTCTATCATATCATAACATCCGCCAGAATTCTAGCCAGAATGTTTCATGAAGCGCTACCATGACTACACTCTTTCACAATTTGTTTTAAATGTCGAACTTCGACGTATTCGTCCAACAAGTGTTCACACAGGTATGGCTGCTCATCAAACCTTGAATTCAAAACTTTTTGAATTGAATCATTTGCTTCTCAGCTGCCAAATAAAAGCGGTACAAAAGCAATTCGAAGAAAGTGGGAAAAGGTCGAAAAATCGAGTTCTAATGCACTGAACACATTGACAATGATAGCGACATTACACCATCTGTCAAATTTTTTTACATGTTTTTCTTTTGGAGAGAATTTGGTCTAATGTTGCAATGTTGCGTCGTCGACAATGTGTCGACAAAGCTTATTTGACAACTTGTCGTTGCTGTCGTCATCATTGTGTTCAGTGCATAAAGGTTAAAAAAGTCGGTAAGTCGACTTTTACATTTTTATCGGTGAAAAAGTCGAAGTCGACTTTTACTGGCAGTTGCACATCCCTACAACTGCCATGTCCATTTACTCGCTGGCACAATTTACGAAAGGAATTTAAAGTAAAGTTCAATGAATGCGTTCGACGTTCAGAGAAAGTAGAGTTACAAAATTATAAAACATATAGTATGTTCTTAATGTTAAGTTTTAATCATATTTATACAAAAATAATACAAATACAAATACAAATACACTATTAAATATAAAATGATGAAGAAATAATTACAAATATCTTTTATTAAATTAAAAAAGTATAAAAAAGTTATTTTAAAACATTACCAATAAAAAAATGACAGTAATTTTTAATTTTTAATATTTATCTATAAGAGCCATCCCTGTAAGTAATGAGCTTTTTACTCATTTCTTTTCTTTCTTCTCAATGTTCGTAATAACTAATGAGCTGTCAAAAACCGCAAAGAAAAGTAGAAAACATTTCAACTTTTCTTGTCTTAATTGCGTTATGCACGTACGCATAAAACTCTCTTTCCTAAGCTTTCACCTAAGCATACATTTCTATTGCATTGCGTTCAGCGAGTAGACGGACGCAAATGCAGTGAGTGAACTTCCAGCTTTGTGGCATGTCTACACAGAAAGTTTAGTTTGAGTTTCCAGTACAAAGTTGAGTTTTGCCATTGAACGCAAAATAAACCCTTAGAGTTCCCCAATACAATTTTGCAGGATGAAACTCAATTTAACTCAACTTTGTTTCTGTGTTTATCAAAACTCAACTTGAGAAATGCCTAAAAGTATACTAGTGTTCTTATAAAAAGGTACGTTCAGATGTAACTTCTACAATTTTGTGGTGAGAAATGTTAAAAACAGCTGTTCTAAAATTATGCAATTTAATTTGCAAAAAATGAACAAATAAGCGAAGAAAAGAACTTGGGCAAGTGTACAAGATGAGGACGACCCATACTGATAAGGTCATATCGATAAAAATTCCAATTTGCACAGCGCAAGGAAGAACTCGCATGTGTACACAGAGATGGGAGAAATCCCATCATCTCGATCATAGTATTTTTCATTAAAAAATCCGAAAATATTCGGAAAACTGTCACTTTTTGCTTCAGTAACAGCCCAAATTTTCTACATCCCTTCTGTTTTTTTTTAAATTAAAACCTTTTTACTTGTTTTCCGGCTGGGTGTCAAGTGGTATATTTAGTCGATTTCGGCTCTATTGCCATCGTCTATTAAATGTGTTCAAATTCACTTCTTTGGATTCGCATGTATGGCTTTTAGTGTCTCTCTATTTACTGCTATTGTCAGAGGTGGTCATGATGGGGAAGAAAAAAAAAATAAAATAATTTCTATGCGGTGGTTTGTTTGTTTGTAAGTCGCTTACATTGCTGCCAGTGCTGCCAAATCTATTAAATAGACTGGTAAATTGAGTGTTATTGAACTGTTTAGTTACGATTTTGTTATTGTAGCGATATTGTAACTGCGGCACATGCAAGCATTTCTATACGCACAAATGTGTGTGTGTGTGTGTGTGCGTGTTTGTGTGTATATGTGTGTAGAAATGTCTAAATCGTCTGACTATAAACTGGCCCCCGCTGTGCTTTCCCACTGCCAGACACCCCTTCACACAAATAGCTAGCATTACTTTTCATATAAAAATATCTGGAGTATCTGGTAGAAACTGTGAGCGTGTGTTTCACTGATTATTCTAATATTGTTTGTGGTTTTTCAACTACCATTTTATGAGTGTGAATGTGAGTGTTTTTTTTTTTTTTTGTTTTTTTTTTATTTGTGCCTATTTATTTGTTTTATTTTTATTTGGTTGATTTTTATTCATAATTTTGTACTTTTCTATTTTGTGCTTAAATCGAAGGGTTTGTGCGTGTTTTTGTTTAATATTGTTTTTATTTTACTACCTTTCCCATATTTATGTGATAAAAAAATTTATCTAAGCCCTAAATTGTTGGTTGCATTGGTTGCGTAAACGTGTTGGCTGATATTGTTATTGATAATAAGCGTATATTGCGTAAAAATAACAATATAAAAATGGAAATTGAAATAGAATCATAGGTCACGATTTTCGATTTTCGATTACTTTTGATATATTTGACGCCAAAGCTTATCAGTTTAAAAATATATATCATGCTAAGAATAATCTTCATCCATTTAAAATAAAAAAATCAAATTTTGACGAATTCTTAAAGTGATTACAAACAGTTTAAGAGATGTTTGATAAAAAAAATAATATATTTTTTTTTAATATTTTGAAAATTGATCTTTTGTTCGAGTTTTTGAAAGTTGTTTCATCATTTCATCAAAAAAAAAATAATAGGCGAAGAAAAAGAAATCGAGTGTACTACAAAAGATTTGATAACACTGTTCAACACGAAAAAAATATAACAAGGTTCTGACAACCGATTCTGATAGAGGGGACAAAAAAACAAAACACGTGTATCGGCGTTTTAAAAATTTACGTATGAGTCTTATTTTAAGGGGGATTTTATTTTCCTAATTTTTTAACATTCTTATAGTGAATCATGTTATCCTTACATTTTGGGTGTAGGGTGTGTTCTGAGCATTTATGTTAAACACTACGAGGAATATTTTTGTGCAACATTTGATCCCCTAACTTATTAACTTATGGGTCTTTTTTGACCTTTTTGTGATAAAAGGCAAAAAAGACCAATAAAACAAGGACATAATGGGTTAAAATGTTCCACAAAAAAATTTATCATAAATTTCTACTATAAGTCTCTGAATACACCAAAACTGAAAATTCAACTTAAATACCAGAAATAAGTCAAAACTTAAAACGTGTTAATGGGTTAATTTTGTATTTATTCAGAATTGATGATAAAATGTCACACAAAACTTGATTTTAGGGGGTTACTTTCTATGAAAAAAAGTTTTACTCATTTGTCACATAATACTTAGCAACACCAACGAACCTTAGCGGATGCACTATGGCTGATAAGATCCATTAGGTTCAAACAAAAAACTATGAAAAGCAAAATTAAAACAAGAGTTAATTTTAATCCACTCCTCCGGTTCCCATTATCTTATTGTACCAAAACTTGTTACCATATACGCCATATACTTGTTGTGTTCACAATTTTTGGAGTTTCAAAACTTTCAAAACGCCGATACACGTGTATTGTTTTTTTGTCCCCTCTTCCAAAATCCATTGTCGGAACCTTGTTATTTTGGAAAAAAATTGATTTTGTTGTTCAGTATAATTAAACTTTTTAGGGCAGGCAAATAGTGCCGAGATTAGAGAGGCAAGATTTTGTATTTGTCATTTGCAAGTGTGGAATGCATTATAAGAAAAAATAAAAATGACATAATCGTGTAAAATAGGCCGAGAACTTGTTAGCCAAAGAAGTTTTCTCGTTGAGATGTGAGCCTTATCCTCGAGGAAATTGACGAAAACACCAAAATAAGTGCACATAGCATCATAGTTGCAATATCAGGTAAACATGTTCACCCAAAAACTGTACGAAGAGCTTTACAAGACAGGGGCTATCGAAGCATGTAGAGTGCCAAGTAAGAAACTTTTAATATCTAAAAGGATAGACAGGATTTCGCAAACAAGTACAAGGATATGGATGAGGACTATTGGAGAAGAGTGCTACATAACGACGCATCTAAATTTATTATTTTTGGAAGCGATGGTCTCACAAGAATTTGGCGCAAGTCCGGTATAGCACTTGAAACAATAAACTTAATATCAACCGTTAAGCATGGAGGTGGTAGTAGGATGGTGTGCGGAGCGATTGAAGCAGCTGGTATGGGATATTTAGCCTTTATTGATGGTATAATGAACAGGCACGTGTATAAGAGTATATTGGAACAACATTTGCAGCCTCCCGTGGATTGATTGGGCTTAGGAAGATCTTGAATATGTCAACAAGATAATAACCCCAAGCATAGCACTCGTTTGGTAAAAGATTTGTTGCTGTATTATGTTCCCCGTTAACTTTGTAGTCCTCCCCAATAACCAGCCTTTAATTTAACATGTCCCAATTGAACATGTTTGTGAACTATTGGCATGAAAAATTATTCATGCCCCTTCCAAATGCAAAGAATCCCTTATAACAGCTCTAAAAAAGGTCTGGTCGGAAATCACTCCATCCAAAACAGAAAATATGGTTCTATCTATTCCACGTCATTTGATGAAAGTCATTGAAGCTCGTGGAGAATAAAAAAAATATTGTTCTAAGTTTTCCTTTTTAAATTTTATCAGAAGTCAATAAATTAAATGATATCTTGTATTGTATTTAAAATTTAGCCCATTGGGGCCCAAGAAATTTTAAGCGCGGGCCAATGCTTAAAAAACTAAAAAACAAACACAAAATGTTCCTCATCGTTGTTTTTGACAAAAAATCAAACAAAACAAAAAACAATTACAATGCAATAAAATCACATGTAATAAAGTACACTGCCAGTGCACTGCGACAAGACTTCATTTCTATTACAATAAAAATGCTTGCATGTAAAATTACTCGACACACAAGTAACGGGACAACCAGAATCGACATCATCGAGTGTGCGTTTTTTATTTTTTGTAAAGTTCGCATGAAAATCTACTGAACACTGAACGAATGCGGTTTGTATTGTTGTTTTTTGCAGGCGTATTTTGGTTTTGGCTCGTCGCTAAGACAAAATTAATATAGAAAAAAATTTGTATGAAGGGCCACGCGGGCCATACGGGCCACTACATGTGCATGTTTGCTTTAGCCCAATTATTTTTTTATGTTTTTGATGAATTAAAAGTTAGTTTTGCGACAAATTGAATTTTTTTGGTTTCCGTCATTGCTTTTTATTCAAATATAAATAAGCAGGATACTTATATTTTAATTAAAAAGCTTTATTATTTATAGAAATTTCTTTTTTTTTTTTTATTTATAAAAGGAACTTTTGAGAGGTATATTTAAACCTTAGGTCCTAAATATATGTATGAACAACTCACATAAATTCTGCCAAATTTTGGTATAAATTTGAAAGAGTCTATCATCAACAAGCAACAAACATCTCAATCATCAACAAGCAACTCTTCTACTTATTGCTGATATATAAAATCATATGTGTGTGTGTTATGCTCTTCTCAAAACAAATTGACCCCTTGGAGATGGTGTGTGGGAGAAGAGTCGAATTAAAAGTTATCAATCTTGAGGAGCTTTAGAGATTGAAATAACTTAGCTTTTAAAAAAAAGAAGTTATGGCCAGGGTTGCCACTCAAACAAAATTTAAGCTAATAAAATCCTTAAAAAAATCTCAAATGAGACATAAATCTACCAAAAAAAAAAAAGAGCTTAATACTCTTAACAAAATAGTGTAGGATTATCTAGATGCCCACACTTACATCAACTATTAACTAAACTATCTACACTTAAAAAAATTATATCTTTTTGTGATAAAAAAATCTCTATTTTTGAAAGTAGCAATTTTCTCTTTTACAAATAAAATTTCCTTCAATTAGAATAAATTTTCACATATTCAATGATATATTCACACTTGTCGGAAATTAAATTATTTCAAGTCTCTAATAATGATAAGTATTTTTCTCGCACTAAAAAATTTATTTATAGATAAAAATTTCTAGAAAATGAAAAGTTTTCTCTATTGGAGATAAACAATTCACTATGCGAAATATTTTCTTCAATAAAAACAAATCCCTTCTCAAAACAAAAGTCTTTTTCTCTATAAACGATATATTTTTCTTATATTTCTCTTTTTCATGGAAGCTTTTTACAATTTTTAGGGAAATTTTGGAATCACATTTAGAGAAAAGCATTTTCTGGAGCAAACTCTATATCATTTTTCTCTATATATGATGCCTTTTTTAACGTATTCCGAGAGACTTTTTTCTGAGTGAAGATGGTTACAGCCATTCCATTTTGAACGTATCACTCATACGAGTTGACCACCTCCGATGTTGCTCAAACTTTCAGAATTGAATCTTCTCATGAAATAAAACACTAATTTGAGTAAAAAAATGTTTACATTTTTTTCAAGTTTTTACGTAACATTCGAATTTCGTCAAAATGAGAGAAAAAGTGAAATTGCCTTACTCTTGAAAAATCATATATTCATTAAAACTAACTCGATTTTCACGTTTGAGGTGTTTTCGAAAAGACAATAAATAGTTGTTTTTTATCAAAATATAAAAAACACAAAATTATTTTTTTAAGTTTCTTATATTCAAGGTCAAATTCTGGAAGTCATCAAAATAGGATTTTTCCCCACTTTAAAAACTGAAAAAAAATATTTTCAGAAAGTTCATTTTATTACCTTTCCATCTTCCAAAAATCATGAGGTGTTATTTTTCTTTCTATTTTAATAATTTATTTAATATTTTTTAAACGACCACCTACCATACTACTTCCATACAACCATACTATGTACATTATACTGTACCTCAAAAAAACAAGTGTGCCGTATACCAGCGAATATGACGCATTTTTGCAAGACAATTACGACACAAAAATTTTTTTGACCGAACGTAGGGGTCGCGCATTGACATATTTCTTCATATCTCTGGTGTTCACAGTTGGATTTTAAAGTTTGGTACATCAATGTTTTTGTCTCAAGGAAACCAATATGACCTCTAGGTGCACCGTTCTAGTTCTTACCCTCCAGATATTTTTTTTTTGTTTGGAAAAAAAACAATTGGTCTCTTTCAGAGAAAAACATCGATATGTCATTCAATATGATCAGACTTTTAATACCGATGATATTATGAAAATGAAAAAAGAGAGCCCTACGTTCGGCAAAAAATTTTCAAAAATTTTTTAAAAATAGTTCTGCTGGAAATATCGATATACCTACTTTCTGAGTAAAAGATTAGTGATATTTTAAGAGCTTTATTTTTTTGATATTAGGGTGGTGCATTAGGATGGTAGGAACTGTGATCTGGAGGGTAAGTGCTAGAACGGTGCACCTGAGGTCAATGATTTCTATAGATGTCATATTGGTCTTCTTGAGACAAAAACAAACTTAAAAATCCGACTGTAAACACCAGAGATATGAAGAAATATGTCAATGCGCGACCCCTACGTTCAGTCAAAAAAAAAAAAATTTTTTTCGTAATTGTCTTGCAAAAATACGTCATATTCGCTGGTATACGGTGCACTTTTTTTTGAGGTACAGTCTAATGTGCATAGTATGGTTGTATGGAAGTAGTATGGTAGGTGGTCGTTTAAAAAATTATAAATAAATTATTAAAATAGAAAGAAAAATAACACCTCATGATTTTTGGAAGATGGAAAGGTAATAAAATGAACTTTCTGAAAATATTTTTTTTCAGTTTTTAAAGTGGGGAAAAATCCTATTTTGATGACTTCCAGAATTTGACCTTGAATATAAGAAACTTAAAAAAATAATTTTGTGTTTTTTATATTTTGATAAAAAACAACTATTTATTGTCTTTTCGAAAATATTTACCTCAAATGTGAAAATCGAGTTAGTTTTGTTGAATATATGATTTTTCAAGAGTAAGGGTATATCACTTTTTCTCCCATTTTGGCGAAATTTTAATGTAACGTAAAAACATGAAAAAAAATTTAAAAATTTTTTTACTCAAATTAGTGTTTTTATTTCATGAGAAGATTCAATTCTGAAAGTTTGAGCAAAATCAGAGGTGGTCAACCCGAAATTTACGTTTTTTTGATGCATTTAATTTGGAATGGCTGGTTAGACTTACATCCAATTTCAACTAACTTTCAAACACACGAAAATAAAAACTCCCATATTACACTTAAAACGCGTATTTAATAATTTAACTTAAAACAATAATTCTTTAGTATAAAATACAAATTCATTTCTATAAAAAGTCATAAATAAATAAATTACTTAATTTCTATAAAATATCATATAGTATAATTTATATATGTTAAAAAAAAAATCTTAATTTTGATATAACAATTCATTTCCGTTAAATCACAAAGCTATAAAGTGGCTCGAACTCATATTTCCACTCATTTTGTGAAAGCTGTATTCAAGAAGGTATTAAGTCCATAAGGACTTCCGAATGAGTCTGACCGTCTGCCAGCGGTTTGGATTTGAAAAAACAATGTTCTGTCAAATATAATGGGTTTTTGTTGCAACTTTTTATGAAGACGAAATTCTGGGTTCAAATAGATATTTCGCCTTAACGAAAAGTTGGGGCAAACAACCGATGATTTTTGATAAAAAAAAAATTAAAACTGCTATCAGACTTGTTCTTGAGCACAGCTTTCATCTTGACTTAAGAACTTGCCAAACAAAATTTAATACATTATTTTCATAGGGTGAACCAAAGATTGTGATAAAAATTTTTTTTCATATCTGTGAGTTTCATATGCAAAAAATTTTTAATGTCTTCAAAAATAAAAAATATCTAACAAAATCAACCAAATTGAAAAAAAAAATACCAATCTACCAAAAGCCAATTTGGAGAAAAAATCTACCATGCGTGGTAGAATTCTACCAAAGCGGCAACGCTGGTTATGGTTCTCACTTTCCGTGATTTTTTCGAAACAGAATCAAAGGCTTTGTTGACCGACGATGCTCTAATATGGCCAAATAAATAGAACACGTTCAGAATGAGACCCGGAACAGAATTATAGCGATTCAATTAATAGAATACATGATACACATGAATGTGGTGTCCGTGGCGTAGTTGGTTAAAGTGCGTGGCCGCTATGTCTACGAACCTGGAGACCCAGGTTCGAACCCCAGCAGCAACAGAAAATTATTTGAATTAAAATAATTTTTCTGTACGGAAACCGCCACCTTTCTGCAGACAATGGCAAACCTCAGAGAGTAATCAAAATGCCATATAAAGCTTCTTGAGAACAAGAACATTCCGTTCATCGCCGTTCGGAGTCAGCGTTAAGCCTGTAGGTCCGGTTTTCGGTCAATTGTGTACAAACTTTAATAACACGCACAACACAATTGATCATAAGAAGCTAGGTTAAAGTCCTTTCAAGGGCTGAAGTTATTTATTTTTTTAGAATACATGATGACAACGTATGAAGACGTTTATGCGAAGACAATTGCTGCTACAAAAATGCTTAAGTCCAATCTACAACTTAAAACTGAAAACTGAAAAATATGGGTTAAATCGTATATCGGAATATGACAGTTTGAGACCAAAAAATATATGGCAGGTTCAACGCAACTAAGAAAATCCTTATTTTAAATCTGTTGACAAATCTTTTTTTAAAATATTTACAATAAGCTTGTTTTTAGTAAGTTTCTTGGGATCCAGTTTAAAATTTGTTAATAAAACAATAAGTAAAACCATAAAAATATTTTCGAAAATTAGCATAATATTGCAAATGTTTAAGGGGTAAAAAAAAAAAAAAAAAAAAAAAACACAGAAACGAGCTACAACTAAACAAATATCTCGTCAAGAATTTTGCATTAAATGTAATGGAAATAATTCAGAGGGCAGCACATGTGACTGCTAGAGAAATAAAGCAAAGCCAAGAAGAGAAAAACAAAATATCACAGCAAATGGAGTAAAAAATAAATTTTGCACATATTTTACAACTTTTATGTAAATTAGTGTATTTTACATAACAACATGAACCAGTTTCCGACAGAGCAGCTACACCAAGAGAGCATGTGTGTTTCAGTGTGTTAGTGTCTGTATGTGCGGTTGATGTGCTTTTGGCCAACTTAATGAAATTATATATTAAAATGTTTGCCTTGTCTCTCATTCTACCAAACTTCCTTCACCTACTGCTGCTGCTGCTGCTGCTGCTGTTGTTGTTAAAAAACCATTGAGCCTTGGTTGCCCTTTCATTGCACATCGCAGCAAGCCAGCGTCAAATTTCAAAGTTCATAGAGAGACCAAAAAGAAAAATAAAATTTTAAAAAAAAAATAATTTGAGTGCTTTTTCACTTCAGCTTGCAAAACAAAGTGAAGTCGCCAGCGCCGCCACTCCTTTGCTTAGTTTCAATAACCATTCTTTCATTGTTCCAGCACATTGTTTGCCATTTGCAGCTGACCCTGCTTCCGTTCTACGTTTACCTCAACTGCCTCAGCAGCTATCAACTTGTGTTCAATAATAATTAATCGACTCATTCATTACGTAAATCGTTTTACTACTTTTCCTTCTTTTTTTCTTCCCTCATTTTCTGTTATTTTCCTTTCCATTGCGCTCAACTTTTCCCCACGGTCGATTTTTTTTCTAATTCCTATTGATACATCCTGGCCACGTTCAATATGACTTCAAATGAAGCAGCGCAAGGATATTAATCTGGCTTGTATTTTCGCCTTGCTTTTTCTATTTGTTTTTTGCTTTTGTAATATTATTAAGAAAACAAAAGACACAAAAGTGGAGGAAAAAATTTAGTAGATATCGAATAAAAAACAGGATTAAATCAGTCTCCTAACTAGTCAAGCGTAAAATGCATTTTAACAGTAGCTCAGCATGATAAAGCCAGATGCTTCGAAGTGCGGCCAACAGACTTTCCATTTGGAGTTTGGTATTTTTTGCTTTTGTTGAAATTTTAGATGCCTCTTTCGGCGCCACCTTCTGAAATGATGGAAATGGAACCGCCCATTAGACATAACTGCATTTGTCGCTATGTGTCTCCATTGAGGTTAATAGGCAGAAAGGGTTAAACATTGAGAACAATTGAGCCATTGTAGCCATTGATTTTGCTTTTATAAATTCAATGCTTTTAACTTTGTATTTGCTGCTACTCTTGAAATTCAAGCATTCGAGTGCTTTTAGGCAGCGATATTTTTTTTTTAATTGTTAAACAATTTTGGTAATGGTTATGGTTATGGTTATGGTTATGGTTATGGTTGTGGTTATGGTTATGGTTATGGTTATGGTTATGGTTATGGTTATGATTATGGTTATGATTATGGTTATGGTTATGGTTATGGTTGTGGTTATGGTTATGGTTATGGTTATGGTTATGGTTATGTTTATGGTTATGGTTATGGTTATGGTTATGGTTATGGTTGTGGTTGTGGTTATGGTTATGGTTATGGCTATGGTTTTGATATGGTTATGGCTGTGGTTATGGTTATGGTTATGGTTATGGTTATAGTTATGGTTATTGTTATCGTTATGGTTATGGTTATGGTTATAGTTATGGTTATGGTTATGGTAATGGTAATGGTTATGGTTATGGTTATGGTTATGGTTATGGTTTTGATATGGTTATGGCTGTGGTTATGGTTATGGCTATAGTTATGGTTATGGTTATGGTTATGGTTATGGTTATGGTTATGGTTATGGTTATGGTTATGGCTATGGTTGTGGTTATGGTTATGGTTATGGTTATGGTTATGGTTATGGCTATGGTTATGGTTATGGTTATGGTTATGGTTATGGTTATAGTTATGGCTATGGTTATGGTTATAGTTATGGTTATGGTTATGGTTATGGTTATGGTTATGGTTATGATTATGGTTATGGTTATGGTTATGGTTATGGTTATGGTTATGGTTATGGTTATGGTTATGGTTATGGTTATGGTTATGGTTATGGTTATGGTTATGGTTATGGTTGTAGTTATGGTTATGATAATTGTAAACTTCAATATTTCTTCAAGAATATCTGGTTTGTTCAATAAATCTTAAATTTTTCTTGCTAATGAATTTTTAAGTCTTCAAAGCGAGAAATTTTTTTTTGCGTGCTGTAGTTTCAAATAAATCTATCAATATAACAATTATAGTTTTAATTGCTTTCAGCATTTTTTAAAATTTTAGTTTTGTTAGTAAAGTCATATCAATTTTTGTAATGTTGGAAATGCAATACGAGAAATTCAAGTTAGCATAATCCAAGAAATATTTGCTGACTTGTATTCGATGAGGATATATTTGAAAGCAATTAAATTGCATAAAAAGTCTGCAAGGACTTCAAGGATTGGCATCACACTTAAATGCATTTTAATTTCCTACACTCTACAATTTCAATCAATCAATCATAATTCAAAAACAATTAGTATGCAAAACTGAAACCCTTACTTCTTTCATTCAAATGCATTCAATCGTTTGTTCGACGTTCTTAGAGCGTGCGATAGTGTTGCGGTGCTTGATGTAAGCCATACACAGTAGTGGCAACAGTCAGCAGTAAAGTAAAGTAAGCAAATCCTTATTTACTGCTGCACTTTCCCTGACTCTCCTTGAAAATTCGTTAGCAATATTTTTCCTGCCGTCTAGCAGTTATTGCTATTTTCATATATAACTTATTTTTGTTTCTCTTTTAACTCTTTCTGCCATACAATTTGATTTGAGTTACTTTCTATAGCAGAAAATAAAAAACAAAAAAAGAAAAAAAAACAATTTGGCTTTTGCTCATACTCATAATTCTGCAGTTTTATGTGGTTACGTGTGTGGGTGTGCCATAGTGGTGCATGACTTGTATGCATTCTACAGTTTTCGGCTAAATTACCGAGTATTTGGACAAAACAACTAGACTGTAAATGAAAATTCAATTTTATTGCAGATTCGTGCAACATCCTCTCTGAATAGCAGCTAAAGGACGAAAAGTGTTTTTGATTCAGTTAGAAATTAAGAAATTGTGTACAAATAGACCGGAAGGATATGTTTTTGCTTGTGGTGTATACGAGTACTCTTCATTGATAAATAATAACTCGTTAAACTTTATGCAAATATTATGATATCATCTCGTTAATAAATAAGAGTTAGATGAAGATGTGTCTAAGTCAGAGGTAAAGAGATTTTCTTGATTCGAATTCTGATCGTTTCACACCCACTTTACGAGGGTAGTCGAAAAGTATCCGCCCTGACGTGAAGATGGCACTTGTTTTTTGAATGAAATGACTATGGTAGAAATTACCAACATTATAAAGCTTAAGTTTGAAGCTTGATGACTCACTATACACTACACCGTACCTCAAAAAAAAAGTTCGCCGTATACCAGCGAATATGACGTATTTTTGCAAGA
This sequence comes from Pherbina coryleti, assembly GCA_943735915.1. Lineage (NCBI taxonomy): Eukaryota > Metazoa > Arthropoda > Insecta > Diptera > Sciomyzidae > Pherbina > Pherbina coryleti. The sequence continues at coordinate 19,874,769 of OX030951.1, forward strand.
CAATTACGAAAAAAAAATTTTTTTTTTTGACCGAACGTAGGGGTCACGCTTTGACATATAACTTCATATCTCTGGTGTTGTATCTTTCAATGCCACACTTACAACGCGAAATTTTAAACAATTTATTTCAAGCATTCACATTATATCTCAATAGATTTTTAGAAATTGTATAATAGTTATTCACACGTACATCAACACGTTTCCGAACCGCCGCTAGGGTAATAATTGGTATGCCGGCGCATTGTCACAAAACGATTACATTTCTAACAGCTTCTTGTTTAAAAACATCCAACTTTCGACTTTTATCACTGTTATGCCGCAGATACAATAAAAAAGTTATAACTTCATACTCCGTTGGTAATTTTGTATTATTTAAGTCACTCGCAATTTTTTATTCTTTTACGAGCTTTAAAATTCCTCAAAAACAATTTAAGGCCTTCAAAGGACTTGTAAGAATATTTTTTGTTTTTATTTTGGAGAAAAATAATTGGTCTCTTTCATACAAAAACATCGATATGTCATTCAATATGATCTGACTTTTAATACCGATGATATGATGAAAATTAAAAAAAGGGAGCCCTACGTTCAGCAAAAAATTTTCAAAAATTTTATAAAAATACTTCTGCTGGAAATATCGATATACTTCTTGAGCAAAAGATTAATGATATTTTAAGAGCTTTATTTTTTAATATTAGGGTGGCATATTAGGATGGTAGAAACTGAGATCTGGAGGGTAAGTACTAGAACGGTACACCTGAGGTTAATGATTTCTATAGAGGTCATATTAACCTCCTTGATACAAAAACATTGATATACCAAACTTTAAAATCCGACTGTAAACACCAGAGATATGAAGTTATATGTCAATGCGCGACCCCTACGTTCGGTCAAAAAAAAAAATTATTTTGTTCGTAATTGTCTTGCAAAAATACGTCATATTCGCTGGTATACAGCGCACTTTTTTTTGCATAGGAGGTGGTACGGTCTACTATACACTCTACTATACACTGCACTCAGTATTTGATCGATTGAAGCAGTCAAAATTCAATTTTATCAAATACCGATTTAAAAAAAAAATATATATATATATTTTTACTTTAAGTTGCTTGTCTAAATACTTTACTTTAAGTTAGTTGTTTAAGTTGCTAAGTGTTTAGAGAAGTTCATACTTACAAACTCTTATTTTTTTCCCCAAATTTTTGAAGTGAAACTTCTTTAGCCGCGATTGGAAATAAAACCGATGAATCAATTCACCGATGAAACACTTCGCCGTGAAACACTTCGGAATGTTTTTCACGTAGTGTTACCCAGAATTAAATAATTTTAATATAGAATTTATAATATAATAATATTAAATAATATTAATATAGTATTGTAGTACCTTTTCAACTGCATGGTTCATACATTGAGTAATTATAAAATTGCCACAAAAATTCACCTCATATGGAGCATGTCTTTGATATTCATATTGAAAACATCAACCTTAAACACTGACTGCTGCTAATTTCAGCCCTTGAAAGGACTTTGACCTAGTATCTTATGATCAATTGTGTTGTGCGTGTTATTAAGTTTGTACACAATTGACCGAGAACCGGGCCTACATGTTTAACGCCAACTCCGAACGGCGATGAACGGAATGTTCTTGTTCTCAAGAAGCTTTACATGGCATTTTTATTACGCAGAGAGGTGGCGGCCGTACAGAAAAATTATTTTAATTCAAATAATTTTCTGTCGCTGCTGGGTCTACAGGTTCTTTGACATAGCTGCCATGCACTTTAAGCAACTACGCCACGGACGCCACGACGCACAGTGCGCTTTTTTCGATTTTAGGATGACATTTCGACTTTTTTCAAAAACTATAAAAGCTAGAGGAATGAATTTTTGCACCAATGCTTATTGTGTTAAAATGTACTTGACAAAAAATAAGAATTGTAGGCCAACTGCAACGCTTACCTTCCATACGAACTGACTTTTTTCAATAGCAAAAATCCCACTAATTTTGCTCATATGTGAACTTAAAAAATAAAATAATTTTTTTTAAGAACAAAATAAACACCATGCCAAAAATAATTAAGATCGGACAACTTTTAGATTTTCCTCCCACACAACAAGACTTAAAGGCACTATTTTGATGATATTTCACATGTTCGCTAATTTATTTGTGTATATGCATGGATGATAAAAAAAAAGATTAAAAAAGGTTTTAATATTGTGTTATTTTCTGTTTATTCTGAATCAGAACTATCACTCAGACATGGGGATTTTAAAAGACCTAGAACATTTGGAGTTATATTTGGTTTTTTATATTTAGGTGGTTGCCTTAAGGGGAGCAACGCAGCCAGAGGCCGAAAAAAAAGGTCATGTTTCTGAAGTTTTTTAAGGAAACCTATGGGATATTTTTGAATGAGGGTTTTAATACCTAAAAATATACACATTCAAGAGTATTTTTAGTTTTTTTTTTAAAAAAACAAATTTAATATTAAGGTCGATACAGCAGTTTTTGTAGAGCGCTCTGAAAAAAAGGTGAAATGCGGTGACCAAGATTGCTCCTCCTTAATTCATCTGAAACAAAAAAATGAAATATATTATTAAAGAAGATACTTAAAACTCGTACTTGTCATAGCCGTTTTTGAAAATATTGATTTTTCACAAAATGGCGGACTTTCGAACGTAAAAAAACGATTTTCGACCAAAAATTCGTCATAGTTTTTCCTATAAAAAATGAACGAAGCTAAAAAAAAAAAATATCCTATGACAAGTACGAGATTATTATGTGTACAATAAGCCTGCAAAAAAATGAAAACGATCGCTTCACTGAGCTTTGAGAAATCTTGGTCACCGACTTTGAAAACATGGTTTCGAGAAAAACGCGTTTGAAAATAAGCGCCAGCACTGCGCGCTCTAGAAGGCGGTTCACTCAGTAGGGTATAACTTTGTTATTTTTTGAGATATTAACTTGAAATTTTCACCAAATATTCTTGAAACTTAAGGCTTTAAGAAAATGCAAAAAAAATTTTTGAAAAAAAAAAAAGTTCTGACTGCGTATCTCCCCTTAAAGAATTTATAAATGGATTGCATGTAAGCAACAATCTGTGAATAAAGTCAACATTTGTATCTGTCCTTGATGTCTATATTGAAAAAAATTGTCTGAAGGGTCTATTGTCTATATTTCTGGCTTCTTGAGCCTGTTCGGAGAGCTGACCAATAGGCAAGATAATAACCTACAAAAATGTAGATTAAATCACTATAAAAGAAGTGAAATAAGCCGTTATCTTACCTTATGTACTGTGACTGGCATGTAATACCACGCGTAGTGAGCTAAGTAGACATTTCTAGTTTGAGTGGCATAAATTCCAAACGCCTTGGAATCAATGGGTTAGCCACACCCTTAGCACGCTAAAAATGTGTGAAAACGTTGTATTAATCCTAAGCTTATGCCTGTTATTTCAGAAGTCTTTTCTGTGTTCCTAAAAAACTTTCTGATAGTGTTTCCATCATTAGAGTTTCCACTTTTTTGCTTTCTTTTGAAAGAAATTTTACCGTTCTATTTTCAAATTATTTTTTATTAAAGCAACCATTATTGCTTATTTGTGTTGTGTTATGTTTGCTTTGAGAAACTCTATTACTGGGAAAAAACTGGGCTTCTATCGAAATAATCTAAATTTCAAAATTTAACACCTATTTAAGTCTTCAGTAGTCGCACGCTGGTTTACAATCAATTTTTCTGTAACTTTTACTATTGTAAACGTGAACTGAAATGTAAACATCTAAAATAAAATCACACGATCAAAATTTCAAGTAAAAAAAAAACACTTTTTTAATGCGGTTTTACCATTTTTATATGCGATTTAATGCGGTTTACCATTTTTATATGGTCACTTTGTATGGGAGGTAGGCGTGGTTTTCATCCGAAAAGGCTCACTTACAACCTCGACCTTTATTTTTTTGATAAAAGCTTATATTTCGAATTTCATTAAGATCGCTTCATTATAAGAGCTATAATCGCCGTAACAGATGGACAGACAGACAATCGGACAGACGAAAACATGACAATACGCGGGGGAAAACAAAAATATATCTTACTTATTTGAAACACCTTTGTTAATTAACACAAACACGACATTTTTCATAGTTCATCTTTTGGTTCAATAACAGAAGTTGTCTTGAAAATTAGTGCGTTTTGAGAAAAACTTGTATTTTAAGCGTTTTTTAAATGAAGTGTTTTTTCTTATGCGCAACTTTGCGCAGTCAATTTTTTAAGAAAAATAAGGCAGAAATACTATATTTTATGAAAGTATAATTACTCGATTGTAATTAGGTTGAACTTTTTAGATTTATTCCACTAAATTTTAGTAAAATTAAAACTGCTTAATAAATTTAGAGACATACTTCTACGTTTTTTCTAATTCTTGTTTTTTAATACTTTTGGTTTGCTTGTTTTTAATTCAATAGTAATTAAGTCAGTCAAAAATACAAAAAAAAACCAAATTTAAATATATGCTTTTTCTTCTAAGTAATAGGGCAAAACACCCAGTCCTGAGCCCCCTTAAGAGAAGTTTTTACTTAGAAAAATGATAACTTTACGTTTCATTTTTCAACGTTTTAGTGTTAAAATAAGCATTCATTCAAGAATAATAAATTGATTAAATTTGTTTGAATGCCAATTAGACCAATATATTTAAAAATGATTTATTAAAAAATGAACCAAATCCCAGTTATGAGCCCCCGATTTCCAATCTTGAGCCACCTTTTGCGCAGTTATGAGCCATTTAGTTTTTACATTAAGAACCTTATTGTGTTAATTATTTTATGAATAAATATTATTCAAAACGTTAACAAAATATAAATAAAAAATAATATTATATATAAATCATAAACCACAAATTCATTTTTGTGTCTTTGTGCTCAACTTCAGTTCGATCCAAACCTGAATTTCTAAGGCATTTACTGTAATTGATTGCGTTGTGATTGAAAGGATACAGGTCGCAAGTACGAAAACCATTAGTTAGGGTCTCACTTTTTATGTAGGTACCAATAATGTTTTTTAATAATTTTGCAAAATGATTCTTTGTAAACTGTTGGTCAATATTATACATTCTCCAACATTGCAGTTGCTGTAACCATCCCATTTTAAGAGGTCTGAAAATAGTCACATCATCTGGCTGTAAAATTCCTGTTGCATTTGAGTATAAGCAGATCAGAACCATTTTCAATTCCTCTCAGAGCTTGGATAAACTGTAAGTTAAATGCGTTGTATGACCATCTAAGTAAAGAATTACAGGAAACAATATTTGATTTGAAACCTGTGTTGGATAAAAGACTTCTTTTATATTGTATATAAATGCATCCGAAGTCATCCAGCTTAAATCAGTTTTCGTATACACTATACCTTCAGGTATTGATTCTAATATATAATTGGGTATTCTTTTATAAACAAACACAATCATGGTGGAATAATCAAGGCATCAGCAGAAAATGAAAACATAACTGTCATGCTCTCCTTATCTGCTCCTTTATCTGTTTCATAAATGTTACTTGCACCTCTAGGAGCTAAAACTGGTTCTCCTTTTGGGCATATGACTTTTCATCGAAGTAAGTTTGAATGTGATGGAACCAGCCTCTTAAATCTTTTTCCAAAAGATCTGCACTGGCATTTGTTACTGCTTCAGGAACTCGAAAAGATATTTTTTGGATGTCGGTTAAGAAATCCGCTATACCATTTGTCGCCAGGAAAATTATTTTTAAACATATTTTCACGTGTGTATGCATCTAAAAATTCTTTAACAATTCATTGAACTTTATGTTTTCTTCTTGGGAAATCTCTTTCATAGTTTTCAGATATATATTTCACTATTTTTCCCTCTTCGATGCATGTTAAACCCGGCAAAGGATCAGGCAGATCCTTATTGGAACGGTTATGAATGAATCCGGTTTTGGAGTATTGGGCGCAGAATTTCATATTTCCTTGAAACTTTGTGAATTGACACGCCGGGCTTAATGTCGTTAATTTGTATAAAATAAATTGATAATTTAATAGTGAGTGGAGTCAATCTGACCAACATCCGCCAAAAAATGAGGGCTAATGCATGGAATCTGGATGTAATTCATGCAAGTTCAAGTGCAGAATCTGGCAATTATTGCAAACAAATCAAGAGTTTCAATTTTCTTATCGTGAATGTTTTTGAATATCTAATGAGAGAATCAGGATTAACGGGTTAATACGAATGTTTATAAAAATTTCTGTTTTCCTACTTTGAGCTCCACGGGCTCACATTTGGATATTTTATTTTTCTGTAATATTCCAATTGTGAGCCCCTATGGCTCATAACTGGAAACATCGAATTTAGTTATTCAGATATAAGCCCCCATTTTTTTTGCTTTGACAGAGAATATATTTAATGAAATATTTAAGAAATAAACAATAAATAATATTCAACTTTTGTTATAACCAAAGCTTATTATAGAAATCATAACAAAATGTCCATAACTGAAGGTTTAAAGTGTGTTAACTCCTTGTCGATATTGCTTAGCAAATCACTTCACTGAGTAAGAGCACGAGGCACGTCTTTTTATTAAAAAAAATCACATCATACTCAGCATGATAGTTGAACGAACTGAACGAATTTTGACGAATAATTATAAATTTACTATTTTAACTGACATTCAGACAATTATTAGCTAGAGACAGTTTAATGAGTAGGGGGCTCAGAATAGGCTGAGGGCTCAGGACTGGGTGTTTTACCCTAAATGTTTCAAATTGCCTTACTTTTTTAACATGCAATGCGCTACCCATGGTTGAATAAATAAGGTTGTCGCATGGGTGAGAGCGAGTTCCCATAAATGTCAAATCGAAGTTGGCAGCTCATACAAAATCTGAAAGGGGAAATTATTGACATGCAAAGCCGATGAAGTTGTTGTTGTATCTTTTCATTGATTTTGACAATTATGGGTACTGAGAAGAGAGTACAATCAGCCACGAGACAACCTTATTTATTCAAACATGGCGCTACCTTTTGTTCGAAAAAAGTTTCAACTTTCAAGAATTCCATAAAAATATCAAAAGAGAGAATCAATTTAATAATATCATTTCCAAATATTTCATCAATTATCTGTCGAAAAAAATATATTTTTGTTAAATTTCAAAAAAAAAAACAAAATGTTGTCATCCTAAAATCGAAAAAAAGTGCACTGTGCGACGGTTCAGCTTTATAAGATTCGTAATAACATCCTTTTGAACATTAAATAGCCAATTTCTAGTGCACCTATGGCAGTTAATGGAAGATATTTGTTATTGTAGCTCATCGAAATAACTATCATGGAGAAGCGCCATATCTAGAATTGCAATAAATCGCCAGTGCTATTCCTTAGCACAACAATTTTGGCAAGAATTCTCTTATTCTTTTGTTATTTTTTTTTCGAAAAATATTTCTTGCTTGCTCTTAATATATTATAACTTTTGCTTTAATTTTCCATTCGTGGGCACTTCAACAAACAACACTCCTCGCAATACTCCCAAAGGATGTGCTATAAGAAATGCGAACTGGAGGAAACATCGAAAAAACAACAACAACATCAAGAAGTTGCATTAAATGCCGTTGGTGCCGAGATAATGCAAGACCAGGTGGACGTTAGGTCAGATGAAGAAACTGTCGACAAACGGAAAGGAAAGAGAAAGAAAATTCCAAATTCCACGCTTGGGTTGAGCTTGTACACTTTACACTTCCACCACTGAAGAGTGTAGGGTGTAGGTAGAATGGTTGGCGAAAACTAAATGCAGCGTATTCATTCATGGTAAATGCAGAAGAAGTCAGTGCGAAAAGTAGTGCTGGTAGTAGTTGGACAGAGGCTGATGGGTGTCAGTGCCTTAAGGTGTCAGTGCAGCGGGAAAATAGCTGTTCACTGTTGTTATAGCGCAACACTTAGAACTTGTTTCTGAAGACAAGGAGCAAAATGCTAAGATTAAAATTCCCATAAATTTTATGGGGCATAAATCAGCCGCAAGGATGCTGACGAGCTGGGAAGAGCAAGAAACGGAGAGAATGCGAGACAGGCAAAGAGAAAGACAACGTTTGTATGCAAACAAACAGACAAATGTGAAGGAATTGGAAAGAAAATAAATAAATATTTTTATTTAGCGAGGGAACAGTGCGGAATATTTAAGCTAAATATGTTATTCTACACGGAAAGAAAATAAATTTCTCAAATTTGAGTGAATTTATTTGTTGTCCAAAAGTAATGATACTGAACTCTATGTTTTCAATTTCAGGAAAACCATGTTTATTTTGAAGTTTCAAACTTTTTTTTTTAAACCTTCAGAATTTGAACACCCACTCATGCTAAGCTACTTAAACATAACGAAGAATTCCTTGCAAGACTTTAATTATTGCCGCTCAATGCATGGTAATAAAAATTTACTCAGGCGTTAGATGCAGAAGAAGAAAAAAAAAATTCGTCCTACCAAGGAGGCAAAACTTTCAGTTTCTCTCCAACTTAGACACACTTAAGAAATAATTCTTTTGCAAACTTTTACTCACGATTACTCTAAGGATTCCAATGCAAGTTGAATAAAAGTAAAAATAACAAACAATAAAACAACAAAAAGTCACAACTACTTTCGTACTTCGAATATTTTGTGAAATATACACACACACACACACACACACGGTTTCCTCAAAGACCTCCCCAACCCACCTTTACAACCTCAACCTCACAATCACTATTAAGAATTTATTCATCTTGCCTTTTTATTACTTTCGACAAAAACTAAAACTTACCTTGCGTCCTTGCAAGCAGCACTAGGAAGGCGCAACAAAGCAACTGCTGTGGCTCCATTTTTCATCAGTCAAAAAGGTTGCAAGCTGGTAGGGCGGAGCTGGTGGTAGGGTGTGTGTGTTTTTTTTTCAAGTAAGCAGGTGGGTTGCTTCCGGTTGTTGGCAGCAGCTGAGCGAAGCAGTATTGATGACAGCAGAGAGACGTCGCTGCTCCTGCTGCTGCTACTGCTGCTGGCGTAGGTGTTGTTATTTTGCAATTTAATATCCTTTTTTGAAATTTGCTCCTGCGTTTGTTTGTGTTGTTCAAGTTTTGGTTTTTTTTTTTTTGGGCTGCTACTCTCAGTTAAGCTTGTTCTGATTCTTGTTGTTTTCTGTATGATTTGTGTTTTCTTAAATTTATTTTTTTTTTTCAAATATTTTAATTATTGCATTCAAAGTAACACAATTCTTTCGAAATTTTTGGAATTTGTATTTTATTTTTTTCTTTCTTGTTTTGTGGAAGCTGCCGTAAAATTTGTCACTCACTCAAAGTTGTTGTTGTTGTTGTTGTTGTTCAAAAGACGTCTCCATTTGCTAGTGTGTGTGTTGGTATGTGTTTGCTTATTGTTATCCTTTAAGGAATTGATTGCCAGACGCAAAAGTTCGGCTCCAGAGTAAGTTTTAAGTTTTAGTCTTAAATAAATTTTGCAATTTTTGTTATTTAAAAGATGCAACAGGAAGGCACAAATGCATTGTTGTTGTTGTTGTTATTCGAAGCAATGTTGTGAGTTGATTTAATTGGTTTTGTTATTTCATTGTGGCAATACAAAAATGTGTCAATACTATAGAAGTTGAAGCTGTGAAGAACAAGAAAAATACATATTAAAATTTATTTATTTTCACTATATTAGTTTTAATTTTGTATGAATTATTTTAAGAGATAAGGTTAAAACAATTAAATTGCATGTTAATTTTAAGAATATGTTATGTCACTTTAAGAATATACCAACACGTTATTTTTCGAAAAATTTTTAATTTCTTGGCGCTATGCGTTTTGTTTTTTTATTGACATGTAAATATTTTAATTTTAAATAAATCATTCAAAAAGTTTAGCTCAAATAACCGATTTTTTCGAAGTCACATTTTATAAGTGGTCAATAATGTTTCTCAATTTTAAAGGACATTCAATTTGCAAGAACTCTACTGAAAGTCTTAAATCAAAATTTTACTTATCTTAGGAGTGAAAGGAAAGTAAGAACTGCCCCAGGATATGAAATGTGACCTTGAGCTGAACCAGGTTAATTGAGCTAAACCAGCAAAATTCCTTGAAACATAAGTTCTATGGACCAATGGCTATCAGAAATCATTGAAGTTTTATCAGATTTTTCAAATTACCTTTAAATTGTAGCAGAATGTTAATTATAGATACAAAAACGGTTTTTTCAATTTTTATTTCTTATTGATATACCCAGTGCTTATAAATAGTTTGTTATGTCTATGTAGTTATAAACCATCCTTATCGGTGAGGGAGACAGCGAGGCAACATTATTAGGCATTACAAGGGACCCCCAAATAAGAATAAAAGTTATAAAAGTAAAAGCCATTCAGATAATATTTCAATCCTTTTTCATATTTTACAGACAACCTTGTATTTTTGACTGGAAAAATTAAATTTTCAATATTCAAAAAATGTTGGCCGTAATTTTTTTATAATTTTATTAAGTGTAGCCAATCAATCTTCTATATTTTTATTACGCAAGCGCTTTTTTTGTGATGACCATCAAATCTATACCGTAAATGCGATTTTCATAAATGAGGTACCAAGAGAAAGGTCTTGGTCTGCAAATGTGCAATAGGCCCTTACTTTTTCTAAAGTATTGTATTTAAACAAAAAAAGCAAAACAATCTTCTACAAAGAAAGTAAGTCTTCTATGGGATGCCTAAAAGTATGTGATATTTTTTTCTGAAATTTTTCAAAATCATTCTTTTGTATAATTAAAGCAGTTGAGCAAAGCGAAAAACATTCAAATAAATGTTATATTTATGTACCAGCCGCAAAAGAGCAAGATCAAGCAAAATCGCTTTCCAGTAGCTTTTACTGGCGTCGCCGCTAGCTTCTTTGATTGAGGACGTACCTTGCACAGACAATTCAAACTTCCTAGACCTCTTTTTGAGATACATCTGTATCGGCTTAACGTCTTAGGCCAATTTTGAGCACGGAATCTACTTTGATTATGCCCATCTTATCATTATTGATGAAGCAAGTATGATTCCTGCAGCAGCACTGACAGTAATTGATCGTATGTTTCGCGATATTACCAGACATTCGTAAATTGTTTTTTGAAAATTTATTGTATTTTGTGGTGATTTTAAGGAAACAGTTCCAGAAATCTCTAATTCTGGAAACGTTGTAACAATAGAAAAATATGATCTTACGTAAAAACAATGAAGCTTGAAAAAAACATGCGATTAGACAAAGGCGAAAAGGAATTTTCAAGTTATTTGCGACAAGTTGGATGTGACACATTACGTAGAGTTAGTACCGGACAGTTAATTCTTGATCAGCTCCTTTTAGATCACGGATTGTGGATTGATTTTATTAATGATGATCTACAAAACGACATAAACAATGATACCATTCAAGAAAACGATATTCTTGCACCAACAGACGAAGGTTGGTTTCAAAATGAATTTGTTAGTAATTGAACTATTATCTTATCTAGAAGTTTTGTACATATAAAAGCATTTACACAACCGTTTCTGATGAAGTGCCGCACAAATATACTTCCCAACGGCGTTCCTTAATAGCACTAAAGTAGGTAAGTGGTCTTTCGTGACACCATTTAACGCTCAAAACAGATGCAATTGCTATGCTGATAGAAAATCTTAATACAGTGAAAGGACTAATCAATAGAACCCGACTGCAGATTTTTAATCTTTACAATAATGCTGTCGAATGCATTTAACTAACCAGTGGAAGCATTGGTCAGCGAATTCTTATACCAAAAATTAAGCTCAACCCATCGGAAACATTTTTTTTCCCATTTAAAATGCAACGTTTTCAAGTTCCGGTCTCTGTTATTTTCTATGACTATTAATATGAGCCTTAGACAGTCGTTGAGAAAAGTTGCAAAGTTGCAAGCCCCAGAATTCGCACACGGCTAATAATATTTGACATTAAGTCGAATCCGCTCTTTTGATGTCGTGAAAATTTTTAGTAAAGAAAAGAGTATGCAATGCAAAGTTTCGCAACATCAAATGGTAGTTTAGACAGAAATATGTTAATAATGATAACAGCTCTTATAATAAAAACAAAACAATCTTAAACTAGATTTCTTTCACATTTTGGCGTTTTAACGCCATACGAGTTTACTAGTTATCTTTGTATGTTAATAAGTTTTTTCTATTTTTGCTTATGAAACCGCGTCAAAAATTCTGAAAAAAATTTTTTGTATACCTTAAATGTTAATAAATATATGTGCAAAATTTGAAAACGATATATTTTTCCTTCTATGAAAAAAAAATTCCCGAGAAAAATTTTTTTACAAAAAAATTTGTAACCTATATGCCCCCTTAAACTTTTTCTACAAATCGTCACATAAAATGCAAAAAAACGTATGATCAAAAAATTCGAAATTGTGTTTTTTACTGATTACGATTCACTACATTATATTACATGTGTGTTATGAATTTTAAACTTCTGCCACCAAAAATAACCAAGTTATTTGATTTGAAATTTTCGATTCAATATCTCAAGTTGTTTGAATTTTATATCGTTTTTTGCTTCTCCTGTAAAATTATCAAAAGTTATGTTACGTTATTTTGCATTTTAGGTGACGAAATACTCAGATTTAGAAAGTGACTATATGTATGCTCAAATTTTTCCCTTGTATTATGTTTTCTCTCTCTTTGGCTTAAGGGAAGGGTTCCCTCATTATGGACAAAAATAAGGCAAAGTTTGTATTTTTGTTGTAGGACAATGAAAAGGCGTACGAACTTTTGGTTTTGATGATTATATTAGTTTATTATCAGAGAATTTAAAAAAGTAAAAAAGTTGAAACAATTCAAAATGGCGGCTACAAAATGCACATTTCCGTGGGCCCCTGCGCGTGAAACATGGTGTCCTAACTAAAATTCTGCCGCTTCTTGTGGTGGACTGAAACCAAAAATTGTTGTTATTACTTAAAGATAATGATATTTTCTATGACTGGAACTAAAATTGTTATTATTCATGTAAAATTCATTGAATAATGAACATTAGAACTAAAAGTTCAAATTTTGCTTGTTTTTTTGCCATTTCAACAACGTTAAAAAAATATAAATAAATAATTTTTATACATGATGTTAGTTCAGGGCGTACAAAAAAGCATGCACTTCCAAACAGTTCTTAGATAAAGAGAATCGGATCAATATATCAGGCCTGAGAGTTTTAGTTAGATCGGAAAACGTGGTTTTGAGATAAGCGCGTTTGAAGTTTTTTTAAAAGTTTAGTTTGGACGTAGCGCGCGTGAGATAGGTGTCTTCAAGACGTTGCCATTCGAAAAATGTTCGTCGGATCGAAAAATCCATTAACACACATATTCTACACATATGTGGCTTTCATTTTTTGCAAAAAAAATCGATTTTTTAGTCCAAAATGAGGGAACCCTTCCCTTAAGAAATTTTAGTGGATTTTTGAGTTCATTGATCTATTAAAAAAATCCAAAAAAAAAATCAAACAACTCAATTTTATTTTATATTAGCCATCTCAGTCTAAGCAGGTTAGTTTCTGGTTGGTCACAGAAAAAGTAAAACTTTGTTAAAACGGAAAAAAATATTTTAAAAATTCGCTATATTATATTTTGTATAAATTAAATGGCCAGGGATCGCAAAAAAAACTCTAAAGATAAATGTTTTTCTGTTCTTTTTGAATCTTCCTAAGACCACAACAAGTATTTTGGATTTTTCCAAATTATACAGTAACACAAACTAAACCAATCAGTGATAAGAAAGAAAAGCAGAATGCAATGTCTTGTGTTTTGAAAAGAAAACACTTCCTCTCACTGTTATGCTTTTAAATCGCAGGCACACACACAATCAAAGTTAACTATCTTTATAAATAAAAAATAAATAAATAACTGGCCATTTCAGCCCTTGAAAAGACATTGGACCTAGCTTCTTATGATCAATTGTGTTGTGCGTGTTATTAAGTTTGTACACAATTGACCGAGAACCGGACCTACATGTTTAACGCCGACTCCGAATGGCGATGAACGGAATATTCTTGTTCTCAAGAAGCTTTACATGGCATTTCGATTACTCTCTGTGGTTTGCCATTGTCTGCAGAGAGGTGGCGGCCGTACAGAAAAATTATTTTAATTCAAATAATTTTCTGTCGCTGCTGGGGTTCGAACCCGGGTCTCCAGGTTCGTTGATATAGAGGCGACGCACTTTAACCAACTACGCCAAGGATGCCACCTAAACTATCTTTAGCGAGCTCTAAATTTATTCCCTACACCTGAACAGGGGCGCTTTAAGGAAGGGCCGGAGAGGGTTATTATATATTACCGACCCCCATTACTTTTTCAAAATTATTTTTCTTTGAATTCCTAAATTTTTTCTTGGCGACATATCCCCTCTGACCTTTCCTTAGGGGGGCTTCTATACAAATTTAATGATTTTTGTACATTTATTCCCTAAACCTGAACGGGGGCTTTAAAGGAGTGCCGGAGACTGACCCCTAGGGTACGCAAATATTCGACATTATAAAAAACTGGTTTCGAATAGTACAATTTTTACAAAACCGGCTTTCGAATTATTCAACCAGAAAAAAACTGGGAAAACCGGTTTTTTCAAATTAAATAAATGTTTTACTTTTTTACCTTCATATATCTATGTAGTTTTTATTTAACAAAAATAGCAATTTTTTTTTAATAAATTAAATAAAGGAATTTATGCAGTACTACCCACTGAACTATAAGCGAAGGTTTTGCGTAAGGTGAGAGTTTTTCGAAAGTGTTTGGGTAGAATTTTTTTTTTAATGTTTGATTTTTTATTTTTTTTTTTTTTTTGCTTAAAAGTGCTTGCTATAGAAGATTAAGTTCGTGAAAATTTTTCCCAAAAATAAAAACTGAAGTTCTTTTTCGAAATTCATAAAAAACTTATTTAGTTTTCTATGGTTCCTTTTTAAGTAATTTCTGAACAAAAAAGTAAAATTTATGGTTATTTTTTAACTCATTTCCGAACAAAAAAGGTTAATTTTTGAGAGACATTTTAGTCCGAAGAATAATACAAAAAAGTTTCATTTATGAGTGCCGGAATTGAACGTTTCTACCCGAAATGGTTCATAAATGAATTCGAAAATGGTAGTTTTGATTCACTGGGTAGAATTATCTTTCGAGTTTTTCTTTCAATCTTTTTAACACATGTTTTATATCTTTTAATGATTATTTCTATATTTGTACTTAATGCTTTTAGATTTTTTTGGGCATTTCGTACAATAAGCCTTGTTGAATTTCATATCTTTTTTTAAATACTTCCAGATTTCTGAGTACATGTCAGGCTGTTCATAATTCAATATATTTTTTAAAAAAGAATGCATTATAAACTAAAAATCATGTTTAATATACATTAAATACTCCAGCCGCTTGTAAATGCTGTTTTTACAAAAGAAAGCAAAAAGAAATGACCAATGAAAGGAATGAAAGCAATATGCTTAATATTAAATATGCTGAAAGCATATGCTTAAACGAGCTCAAATAAAGCAAAATGAAATAGAAGCCAGAGATCAGAAATGTTAGAAACGTTAGTGAAATGTAAAAACGTAAAATTGTACAATTTTCAATTGTGGATTTATATATTTCTTAACTATTGGAGCAGTCGAATAATAAAAAAACCGGTTTTCGAATTATTCGAAAATTGCGATTTTTAAAAAAACCGTTTCGAATAATAAAAAAAAAACCGAAACGCCGAATAATTCGAACCGGTTTTGCATACCCTACCGACCCCCATTACTTTTGCAAAAGGAACATTTTTATATTGGGGACCTATCCCCTCCGACCCCTTCTTAAGTGGGCTGCCTCCCATACAAAAACGTAACAGGAGTATATTAATTTTGTCCCACAGCTTGTAACACCCATAAAGAGGCGTGGTAGGTAGGATTAAACCAAGTCCGTCTGTCTGTCCGTATGTAACTTAAAAGTGCTTAAATATAACAAATTGAGTACTCTTGAGTTGCTTAATGCTTAAAAAATACGAACCCTGGTTTTTATTAATTTAGTTCTTGTTGTAGTTGCGATCGTGACAACAAAATCTAAAAAAAGAAATAGATGTTGTGGTCGTAAGATAACAGCGCAATAGTTTCTTCCTCTCTTTATTTTCTGCTCACTTTGGTACGCATTGTTGTTTGTAGTAAAGAACCAAGCATAAGGTGAAAATGAAACTGTTTGCTCACGCAGTTTAATTATTGCTAGGTTTCGTTACTTCGTTCAGTTTGTTTCGAATCTCTAGTAATGGCATTACGTAATAGCATGACTATGATATTTTATTGTTGATTAACATCTACAGGCTTGTTTCCCTACTTACATTAGGCATCCTTACATCCGCTATGAGCTACTGTGTATTTCGATTCCTGCTTACCTGGGAAAAGAATGAACACACACTCATATTATCTTTTCTTATTGATCTTCATCTTAATATATATATTAGAGAGCTGCATGAATGTGTTTGAAATGCGTATCAAAACATTCACTTGCTTTTCAAATCCTTACTCTCATCTTCTCTAAGGCAGTGAAACAAATTAATGAGAGCATTCATCATTTGCACCAAGAGCAAAATGAAAACAAAAGAGAATGAATACATTTGTGTGCTGTCTACCTATCAGAGCGTGCACACTTATAGAAAGTATTTGAAAATTGAGTGCAATGCAGTGAGTTCACTGAATGAAATGAAAAGCTTTGAATATAATTTATATATTTGAAACTGTAATGGTTTCATTCATGGAATTGATATTGCAGTTTTCATACTGCAATTTTTAACTTATTAATTTAGTAATTAATAAATACTTAATAAATTAATAATTAAATGAATTATTAAAGCAAAATATTACTACCTAACGGTTAACCCAACAAAAATAAAAAAAAGTGCATAAGAACACTTGACTATTACAGTTTACAAATTTTAGGCATGTTCCTTCTTGGCGCGCTCGGTATTGGAGTGAAAATTAAAATTTTTTTTACAGGAAAACAGTAAGAGATAATGGTAAAATTTTTTGGGGTTAATTAGTACACAAAAAAAAAGAAAAAATTTTTATATTAATTTTTTTTTACATTTTTTATGCATGAAACTTTAATTTGATGTTTTTTTACATTTTTCTACCTAGTTACCATCGTTACACAAAATTACCTTGTCCGATTATCTCCAAATTACTTTCCACATGTGTAGTTTTCGTATATATAAACTAAAATATTGCAAAAATTTTTATTTTTTCTATAGTTTTTTGCACAAAATCCAGAAAAACTTGCGTTTTTTACAATTCTTTTTTTCAAATCTTCATAATTTTTTTTTTTTTGCCAAACTTAAAAATTTTAGTTCACACGATAACCATACTCATATTATTTATGAATTTTTTTTTTTTCTAGTTGCTGCCAAACTTAAGTTATTATGGTAACCATCAGCTCTTTCTGATATCGACACGTTAACTTCAAATTAAAGTTTCATACATAACAAATGCTAAATATTAATAAAAAAAATTTTGTGTAAATAATTTTTTAGTGTATTTATTCACCCTAAAAAAAAATTTTCTCTAACTCTTAGCGTTTTCCCGTAAAAAAACTTTAAATTTTCGCTCGAATATCGAGCACGCCTAGTAAATATCTTTTTGAATTAACTTACTTCATTCTCTGCCATTTTTACACTTCAATAAGTTATTTATTCAACACAGCAGAAACACTATAAAGTAAAGAAAGTATTCACTGCACTCACTGAACCCATGAAATTTAAGACACCTAAAGCTGCACATGCTACGATTTATTCGAAAGCACAAAACATGAGAGAAAGCAAATAGAGTGCAACACACTAAGAGAAGAATAGAGTGTTATACTCTTGCTCTCTTAAAACTCTTGATGTTTTGACACAGAACTCTAGTCTGCATGAATGATTTGAATAAAATAAACTTCAGTACTGCACCCACTGAAGAGAGATGAAATGAATGAATTCATGCAGCTCTCTAATATATATTCCTCACATATTCTATAGAATTTAAATTGGAACACAATAGCACCAGCACCAGTGTGTTGCACCGGCACCAAAGTGCATGGTGTCGAACAGTTAAAGTACATTACCTTAGAGCCATCCAGTTCAATTAAAAAAATATAAAAATATATTGGTATTATAGCGGCACCTCTTAATCGTTCTCGATCGAAATCTATCTGAGATACATTACTTTTTCGAGATAGTTTTAAAAGTAGCACTTATAGACTAATTTCTTTTTTTCAAAACGACTTAGGGCGACCAAAATGTACATGGAATGGGGCCAAAAGTCCCCCTTTTCCAATTTCTTTTTACAAAATTCTTTTTCCTTTTCAATATTCTTTTCGAAATTTCTTTTTACAAATTCCCTCTTTTAAAATTCTCCTTAACGTAATTCCCCCTTCACAAAAATCCTACTTCACAGAATTCCCCTTAATAAAATTCTCCTTACCAAAAGTCTCCTCTACAAGACTCGCCTTCACAAAATTTCGTTTTATAAAAAAAAACAAAAGAAATTAAACGCGTGGTTTATTTAAGGTTTCGTATTTTTTAATGTTTTGTTCTGTTTTTAAGGATTTCTAAAATGCAGAAATTTACAAAGGGAGAATTTGGTAACGTAGAATTTTGTAGATGATAATTTTTTGAAGAAGAATTTTAAAAAGGGGGAAATTTTGTAAAGGGGAATTTTAGAAAAGTAGAATTTAGAAAAGGGTGAATTTTTGGAAAAGAGAATTTTATAAAGGTGAATTTCAACACTGAGAATTTTGGATGGGTAATTTTGACGCGCTCCCAATGTACATACAAGATAATAGACTTCGTTATAATAGGCTTAAGGTGTTATCTTACGTCTCTCTTCGTGATAATTCATCAAAGTTACTCGTATATGTACATTAGAGCGGTTCAATTTATATGAATGAAAAAAAAATAAAAAATCGTAGGCGCTGAAAATGTTCTACGGAAAATTCTGAGTCACTTTGCCTAAGAAACCCTTAGTCTAAAATCAATTTCGAGCCTCCGGTTTTTCGAGAGAAGGTTTTAATTGGTGTTTTGCTACAATATGTGAAAAAATTCGTAGACAGAGCCATAAAACCAGTACTAGGGTACAAATTTTGGGTTTTTTCAGAAGGAAATCTTCATCGAATTTCCCTATTTAACAAACATTTCGAAATATTTTAATAATTGATCAAAATTTGAAATGGGTTATATTATAAAACTACTCAATAAGAAATTATAGACTTTCTGAGAAACGTTTTCACCAAATAAAAAAATTGTCAAAAGTTTCAACTATGGTTTTTATTTTTAACACGTTGACTGCCTAACACGACATAATTCGTATTAGATTCGTATTTTCCTCAGGACGTCCAATACGAGTAATCTCGTAGTTTCTTGACTTTTGCGCCGCTACTAGTGAGTTCGTAGTTTATCAGTAAAAATATGAATAGATGGCCTCCTTATAGAAAAAAAAAACAATCAAGTTTGGCTTATACGAAAAAAAATTTTATTTAAAATGAACCAAAAATATGCATTCAATGTTTATTCGTTAGTTAACAGAAAAAATATGATTAAATCGATTTCGCTTTTCGGACCAGAATCCGAACCCTTACTCAAAAGCAATAAATAAAATCAAAAACCTAAAAAATGCATAATAAATAAAAATATTTCTTCTAAATATATCTGGGGTTTGGTACATAAAACATTATTAAAAAAAGTGAAAAGAAGCAAAAAAATAGTTGTACTTAAAATTTAATTAAACTTAAGTTTAAATAAAATAAGGTCAAAATAAGTGGAAAGTTTATTATATGTGGTCCTGTTTGCTTTTAAGACGTGGTATTTTTCTTCGACATACTGCGATCACAGCCACAACTGCCTCGCGATTTTTTCCAACAACTTTTCGAGATGCACTTGAAAAAATCTTGAACAAACAAAAATTGAACAAATCTTTCAGTTCCTTGAATATAGCATGGAATTTGTGGATCGGGAAGTAGTGGACGGAATGCTATTTGTGAACGGTGGTTCCGACGAAATGTTGTCATTATCCAAGTCAATTATATTTATATAATCTACACAACCAAAATTAATTTGAAATATTTTACAAAAAATTTTCTGAGTGTGCAAAATATGAATTATGGGGTCGATTACTTCACATAATGGGATGGTAGGCAGGCCCGTGCGCACGGGGGATTTTGGGGGTTCAAACCCCCAAGGAGGATTTCGAACTATACTTTTGAAATCCACAGAACTGTCTGATTATGAAAAATTTCGATGAAGCAAGGTAATATTTATTATGATTCATTATAATTCTTCATCATTGAAGCTTCCCTATCAAAGTTTAAATTAAACATGGCAACTCATTTGAAAAGTAACTCAACTGATGTAACGTTATTAAATAGGATAAGTAGTTTTAAAGCACTGTCGGGCAGTGTGGAATATTATCGAATTTTAGATGTCTTTTCCCATCAAAAATTTCAACCCTAGATGAAGAAGCCTACAACCAATTATTTGAGAAGTACTCCACGATTTTGCATGATGATTCCTTCGAAGTAATGATCAATGAAGTGAAACTTTGGCCAAGACGGATTTTTGATAAAAATATTTTTGTACTTAGAATTCCTTATTTTTTAGTCAAAACCCCCCCAGGACCAAATCCTGCGCAACGGCCTGATGGTAGGTATTGTGTGAAGCATATAAATTTAGCTATAAGTGGACTGCCATATACAACAGAACTGTAGTATTTTATGTTGAACTACATAGGCACATAAACTTTTATAACATACTCTGCTAATAAAAATAAACCCTTGAAGGGATTCCCGAATAGTTCTGATATACTTTTATTTTTCGATTCTTTTTGATATCTATCAATTAAATTGTTAAGTTTCACTATAACACTCTTTATATTTATTATTTCAATGTTTAAACGATTCTAAATTTCAGTTAGGTTAGGTTAGGTTGAAGTGGCTGAGCCGATAGACGACTCGTACACCTAGGCCAGTACAGGCCCGTTGTGACACCACATAATCCCTTTTTAACTAGAGATTCCCCTCCTCTATAAACCAATTGGAACGGAGTATGAACTTTAAAATATGCCTAATTTCCAGGCATGAGACTTCGGTAAGTCCACTTAGGAAGGGATGGCCCAAAGTTGCCATTCTCCTTCTAGCTAGTGCCGGACATTCGCAGAGGAAGTGCTGAGTGTTTTCTTCTTCCTCTTCGCACATGCAGCTTCTGCAAAAGTCATTTGATATAGCTCCTAAGCGAAGAGCATGCGTTCCGATTAAACAATGACCCGTGAGGATTCCTATTATTTTAGACAGGTTTACCCTGTTAAGTTCAAGCAGCGAGTTGGTGCGTTTTAAGTCGTAGGAAGGCCACGTTAGCTTAGCTATCCTACATGTGTCAAGTTGTTCCCAGCGTTCTTGTGCAAGGCTTAAAGTTTTGCTCCTGCACTGGAGTTTGTAGTTTCAGTTAACTTTGCTGAGACTTCACAAGTAAAAGTTTTGTAGGCAAATCTTTCGTTTCCTTTTTTGGAGCATTCACAAAGTAAAAAGTAACATCTTAATATGTCACGAATGTTTGGTAAATTGAGACCACTGAAATCTTGTGACGGGTCCAAGAGAACTAATATATTGAGATGGCATATGTGACATATTGGAACTGAATTAAGATTATGACTTTACGTCCATCTCTGATAACGGCGGCTAAATTGAAGCGTTCTCTATTTCACTTTTAACAAAAATAAATAAAAAATGAATTAAATAAAATATGGGTTTTAAAAAACATAAAACGAAGCTTACTTATTTTGTTCGTAGCAAAGTTTTTTCCAACAAGTGGAATGAATACTTTTTTCACATATCGCAGCAAGATACAAATTAAGATCTTCTTTTGAATAACCGGAGGCTCGAAATAGATTTTAGACTAAGGGTTTCTTGAGCAAAGTTGATAAGAATTATCCATACAACAGTATCCGCGCCAACGATTTTTTGAAAAAAAAAAATAACCCGCTCTAATGTACATTCAGGAAAGTGCTATATTGAATTGGTGTTTCAGCGGCTCTCCTTTAGAATCCATCCTCTTAACATTCTCTTTTTTATAAAAGAAATGCTAAAGTAACCCTTACACAGCATACTACTTAGTCTTGCCGTGTTCTTAATTGAGTTGGCAATTGAGTAGATGAGTTTTTTAAAAAATGCTTTTTTGAGTCACGAATAGCTTTCTTGCATGTTTAAAAGAAAATCTCTTTCATATTCTAAAATGTTTGGATTTACTAACAGCATTTCATTGATAACGTCGTTCCTGCACAAGTGATAAATCATCATTTCAATGGAGTCAGTGATAAATCAACAAAATTTTGATCATTGCAATTCGCAATCACAAATTTTAAGTTTGGATGAAGATGTGTTGCGTTGAAACGTGAAAGTGTGCGCAAGAAAATAACAAAAAAAAAATAATATAATAATATTTATATATTTTTTAATAACTCTCCCGGTGGCCATTTAAATGAACAATGTTCCACGATTTATATTCACGCATTTCCCTTTAGATACATTTAGGAGCTGATAATATTATTTCATAAGAAGGTCAAAGTAAAAAAAAGTTGCTAAGCGCAGAAAAATATTGGATTTAAAAATTTCAAGATTTAAATTAAATCAAGAGCATTTCACAAAAATCTTACTGAATGCATAAACTTTATAAGTTCAAGCAACAATAATTAAATCAAAAATTAAGAAAATATTTTAACACATCAATATTGGGTGAAGAGCTGGTACAAACATATTCACAACAATTGTCTTATTTTCCATATTATTTTCGATTATGCTCGAAATAAATTCAAAACCAAAGGAGAAAATCAATTTGAACAGAATATCTCTTCTTGCTAAAATTGTTTAATTGAATTATTTTGCATCAATAACATGAACAAATATAATTTCAAACATATTTTGTAAATCTTACTAATTCATATGTTTATAAATATATACAAACACATTTTTCGAAAGTCTTTCAAATTGCTTGCAAGTCAGTCTAGGAGCAGGAGAAGAAAAGAATGTTACACAAAAAATATAAAAAATAAAGAATAGAAAAAACCATGCGGAAAAATATTTAAGAAATCAAAATATTTCATTGAAATTAACGAATATAAATGCCAAAATGACTAAGGGTTAATTCAGAATAATTGTAAAATAGGTTTTTTTATTATATCTTAAAACCAATTTTTATAAATCATTTTTTATACGAAATATTGTAAATAATATGCGACTTAAATTTTCTGCCCCGACATTCAGACAAAGAGTTAAATCAACTGAATTTCTGTTTCACTTGTGCTCTATTGAATTTGGCAAAGATCCGGTACATTGGCTGTGCACCACAAAATTCCATTCAAACTCTGTGCTTAAATTCAGATTCCATATCAGAAAAGCCTTTCAGTTTAACCCTGCTTTACCTATAGCAACTTGCCACCTGCTCCCCATCCTCCTCCTCCCTTTAGTGCCTTCTAATGTATTTTGTATATTTAGCCAACTCTATTTCTGCTCTTTGCATTGGAGTCTGGTGTACATAATATTGTTACATACCTATTGAAATTTCTAAATTATGTATGTATGTAAGTGCTTGCATTCAATATATTGTTTCCTACATCAGGTTCACACCCAGCCTAGGGTATTTATAGTTTCATTTACAGAAACATTTCAACGCCTACACTACGCATGCATGTGTTTTAACATTAAAGGTTAAAATTTATACAAAGTGCATAGATACAGACATACATACAGACAAATAGTATAGTAGGCCCATATGTATGAGCGTGTAATTTTACTTAATGCCTTTAGAGTTCATATTCTTTGTTGTAATTATCGACATAATTTCACATAATCGATAATAATTAAGGACCTGATAGCATGTGAATAACATCTAGTCAATAAATATATGCATGCAAACATACTCACACACACCCTATTAACTGCTTTGCACACACATCAGCCACTGCTGGGCTTCAATGCGCTTCTGATTTATAACTAATTTCCATTAAATATGATTTTCATGCATTATGCGGTCAAAAGCCAATAAAATTGAAGTTATCGATTCATTGGTATCCAGAATTCAGCAAATAGAGTAGCAAAGCATTTATTATAGTCAGATAATAAAAACCAATTTATTAAAGGTTAAATTGACGTTAATCAACCTGTAGTTTGACCTCTCATATAAGGTTCTTGGTTGTTGTGTTTTTCTTCTATGAAAATAGGTTGTTAGGCCAAACTTAAAATATGCTCAAATTTCACATTTTCATCAAAATTAGCACGGAATATCTTTAAGTCATATTTGTGTGTCATATCGTGTTAAATTGCAACGTACGTTATGTCAGCATATTTTAGCTCTTATGATTTACAATTTTTTGCTTTTTTTCTGTTATAAAAACAAACAGTTGGCAACGCATGTTAAGTACCTCATTAGCCTGATAGGTCATGTTGGCATGAAAAAAAAATAAAATAAAATAAAAGAAAATTTGAAAATAAGACAGAACATAACACAGTGCAACACGAAAAAAAATAACCATATACGGACACCACTACGTGATAAAAGACTAAAAAAAAGACTCTCAATTTTTACCAAAGTCATGCACTTTTTTGTTTATGGGCCGCTAAAGATTTGGGGCCTCGGTATCATTTTCGCAAAAAAGTGATAATTTTCTCGGGCTCATATCTTGCAAACCGTTCAGAATTTCGATTTACTCTCTGAGGCAAAGTTGTAGCTCTTGTCATAAAGAACAAAAATTGCGAACATATAAAATCAAAAAAACTTCACCTTCCAGATCAAAATCGCAAAAAACTTAAAAAAATTCGATTTTTTTTACCTTTTTTCCCTTGTTCAGGTCCATAGGTAGCCAACCGTTCAAAATTCAAGGAAACAATCAACTACAAAAATTTACCTAAGATCTCAATAAACAAATTTCTAGAACATATAAACTTCCTGGGAATTATTCTTAACACCGTTTTTTAATTTCATTTGTTTTTTATTTACTTCAACATTGAGATACAGGTAGACCTCGCTTAACACGTGCTTCTTATAACACGGCCTCGCTCTAACACGGTTTACGTTTTGTGATCATTTTTCGTTTAACACGCTAAATGGCCTCGTTCTAACACGGTTCCGGAAATTTTTTTTTTTTTTTTTTTTTAAGTCAAAAAATATTTGCACTTGTTGTGTGTGCATTAAAGTACATGTATTAAAAAAAAAAAACCTTCATATTTTAACTGATATTTTTTAGTTCTAAGTCGAAATTTGAACGCCATCTACTGCTAAATGGTATAACATATTTTGCTGGAGTAGAAGCAGACCTCTTTTACCGACAAACATTATGAATTCATATAAGACTCGTAGGTCATAATATGAAATGTTGTGAGAGAGAGCGAGAAAAAATGAGTTACATAATTGTTGAATTGTTCAATGCAGCTTTTTATACATCGTTTGTGTTTGAATATGCAATGATATCAGGAATTCCCCGAATTAAGTCTAGCAACGCGATGTTACAAACAAGATCTACTGCAGGAAACCGAATTAGAAGATTCCGATTTAATTCAAATCATATCGCAAAGTCCTAATAAGCAAAATTCTGATAACAGCGACACTGAAGACGATAGCGAAACTCATGAATTAACGGTTAAGGATCTTCAAAAGGGAATGAGTCTAGCCAAAAACTTGGAGTCGTTTTTTTTTAAATGCCGATCCTTCTGCTGAAAGGCGATTAAAGTTTAAAAGAGAACTTGAAAATTGTATGTTACCATACAAACAAATTTATAAAAAACTGTCAAACAAACAGTCAAAACTAAGAGATTTTTTTAAAAAACAGCCCCAAATGGATGCACCTCAAAAGCGCGCACGATTGACCATAAGCAGCGATGAAGAACAGATTTGAATAGCATGATTGTATTTTGATAAATTTTGAATTCCTTTAGTTACTTTATTTTTTTAAGTTTGTTATTTTTTTTAACTATACAAACAAGTAAACTTTTGATTGAAAATCAATTTTTGTTTATTTTTTAAGTTATAACTACAATTAAAATTAATAAAGAGTAAAAAAAAACGGCTTTTGATATATTTTTTGATATCCTGGAACGGAACCCTACTTTTTGTACTGGTTTCTTGTTTCACTTAACACGGTTTCGTTTAACACGGTATTATACGGGAACGTAACCCCCGTGTTAAGCGAGGTCTACCTGTACTATGCTATCTATTACAAAAATATTAAAAAAAAGTATTCGTATTATGTTTATAATGTTGATGGCCCTGGACTTGCAAATCGCGCTCTCTTAATTTGTGGATCCAAATCGTCGTCCGAATCTGACTCTGATTCAGAACTTATGGTGTCCACAGGCACGTTGCTTCCAGACTGCCCTCCATCATCAGCTCTTTCTTCTTCAAATACTTCATTAACATCATCTTGTGACTCCACCAACATACCTTTTTTCACACTGCATACTGAAACTGTCAGTTGCCACTGTTGTGTACGAATTATGTTGTAGCACTTTATATAACTTTCACCGCGTCACTTTTTTCACTTTTGCGTGCTACCTAAACAGTGTAAAGAATCATCTCTAGGAAGTTTATATGTTCTAGAAATTTGTTTATTGAGATCTTAGGTAAATTTTTGTAGTTGATTGTTTCCTTGAATTTTGAACGGTTTGCTACCTATGGACCTGAACACGGGAAAAAAGGTAAACAAAAATCGAATTTTTTTAAGTTTTTTGCGATTTTGATCTGGAAGGTGAAGTTTTTTTGATTTTATATGTTCGCAATTTTTGTTCTTTATGACAAGAGCTACAACTTTTCCTTAGAGAGTAAATCGAAATTCTGAACGGTTTGCAAGATATGAGCCCGAGAAAATGATCACTTTTTTGCGAAAATGCTACCGAGGCCCCAAATTTTTGGCGGCCCATAAACAAAAAAGTGCATGACTTTGGGAAAAATTGGGAGACACGGGTCTTTTTTTTTTAGTCTTTTATCACGTAGTGGTGTCCGTATATGGTTATTTTGCCATGACTTAAAAAATTACACACAGTGTAATACGATCTGATATGCGAATCCCAGCTGATACAGAAAATTTTTTCAATTGAAACGATTTTTTTAATCACCTCTCCGCAACGACAAACCTCAAAGTGTAAATAAAGCTATTGAAAGCTCCTTTAAAACATGCACATTAGCCATTCGGAGTCGACATAAAACTGGTAGATCAAGTTTTCGATCCTTTTTTGAGCACAAACCTTTAAGAATACTCAAACACAATTGTATCATAAGAAGCTCAGTTAACACTTTAACAGCCACCATACAAAAAACTATCGGGTCCTCAGGGCCATTCTTTTTTTTTACAGATCTAGTGTATTTTGGTATCAGAAAATCCGAACAAAATATCAGAAAATGTTTTTTTTTATATTTCTGTGAAATTTCTAAATATTTTATTTAGGCACAACATACTATGTACCTCACGGCCTAATGTATACGACGTGAGGTACATGTGCTTTCACTTTGTATAAAAAGCGTGGCTTTGTACCGATTTGGCTAATTTTCGAACTTGACCTTTCTTTTTTAGATAAAAGCTTAAATATTGAATTTCATGATGGTAAGCTTCAAAATTATGGCTGCAATCATGATCACAGACAGACGGATAGATATACGGACGGACAAACGGCCATGGCTAAAATGACTCGGGTGATGATGTTGATCAAGAATATATATACTTTTCTATACCTACCACGCTTCCTTATGGGCGTTACAAACTGAGTGACAAAATTTATATACCCCAGTAAAAGGGGTTTTTTTTTAATCGTGGGGGTATAAAAATAATGCGCTAAAGATAGGTTTAGGTATGAAAGGCCATGCGGAATTGAACTACGTTTACAGATTTGTATTTCGAGCTACTAATTTTAAACCATGGATTATAATGTTTATTCAAATACTGAGGCACATACGCTGTGCCTCAGAGCCTACGTGGACATTTTATTGAGGCACACCTTATGTGCCTCATGGCAGTTAACGTGTTAAAGGCCATTCAAGGACTCAAATGCCCAATTCGTTTTTTTTTTTTGAGTTTACTCCTTTAGAATCGATTTCATGTATAGCTCGCGGTATAAAAATTGTAGAAGGAGTGTTCACAGAATACTCAACCTCTCGTTTTTGATAGCAACAAAAAAAAAAAAAAAAAAAAACAACAACATGTGTTGAAATCAACGAGAAAATACCAACAAATTATGCACAGCAACAATAACCAGGATAAGTTTTGACATAAGCAAACGAAAACAATACATATTTTTTCGTGATGTCGCAGCTCTATGTGCGGATGGAGTTAATTCTTCGAATTACAACGCACACGGCAATATTAAATTGTTGGAAGTAAGCTTAAAGAGCTAATTGAATGTTAGCAAATATGAAATCGTTGCAATGATCGTAAAGTAGAGACAACAAGACTTGTGTAAAAATTCAGTTCCATACTCTCTTCAGTATAACTATGACCCCTTTTACATTAGTCAAGAGTTGAAAGCAATTTTTTGAGTTTTGTAGACAAATTGTGACGAATTGGCTGAGAAGAAAGGGATGAGGGGGAAATTGATGGTACGCTTGTGTTGTACCATGGTAGAATAAGCAAAGTAGACTCGCGGCTGAGAGTCAGAATTGTCAAAAAAAAAAAACAAAAACACTGACCAACGACAACAGCAAAAATAAGAGGAGCATTATTTGTAGTGATTTTGACAGTTTTCAATCAGAGCTAGAGGGGATTTTAAGCCGCGAGACTACCTTCTTAAGTCAATTTTTTAATATTTTTTTTTTTATAATTGTAAGCAGTGAAGTTACTAAAGGGCCTATGTGGTAGATTGGCCATTTTGAGACCTCAATCTATATTGTCAAAGTACTGCTTATAGGGCCAATCTTGAATTTCTACCAAATAATAATTCAATAAGGAGATTAACAAAATTTGTTATTTTATGATATTGATATTTATCATAATTATCATTTAATTTATTCATATATACAGTTTTATAAATGCAGTTGTTTATAACGTTCTTATTGTAGTTAATAATAAGAATTGTTGTTATCGATAACGATGCAGTTGAATGTCTTCCACGCCCGACTCTATCAGCACATCTGGTACTTTTTTTGA
This sequence comes from Pherbina coryleti, assembly GCA_943735915.1. Classification (NCBI taxonomy): domain Eukaryota; kingdom Metazoa; phylum Arthropoda; class Insecta; order Diptera; family Sciomyzidae; genus Pherbina; species Pherbina coryleti. The sequence goes on from OX030951.1 coordinate 19,903,887, forward strand.
ACTTGGTAGGGCAAAATACTCTGCATGGTATCGCTCTGGCCCCTTTGTTGGAGAGATTCGTTAAGTCTAAGTATTTTGTTTTAGCAGGGCAAATCTTGGATGTATAGAAGAGGAGCCTCAGATAAATCCCAGCACAATTGGTTTGTTTCTTTCTCTTTGCTAGTCACTACATTTTTATATTTCTTTCTTATTTGTTTTCTATTAGTTATTGTATTATGTTGATTATTTCTATATCTTCATCTTTTTATTTCCCGTACAAAATAAAACATTGGGATTTCATCCGAACGTATACATGGCGCATATATAAACTCGGTGTTTATTCATAGAAATTGTTTTATCAAGCAGATTGGCCCTTTTCACACTGTGCAAGATACAGATTGGCCCAAATCTCATAAAGCAGATAGGCCCTATGTAGTTCCACCTTGAATGGAAAAATTTATTGGCCCTTCCGAAAATGGCAGATTGGCCCTTTTGGCGGAACGCCATCGATATTAAGGCGGACTATATACCCAGAGGCCGAAAAAAAGGTAACGTTTGTGAATTTTTTAAGGAAACCTAAGGTATATTTTTAAATAAATGTTTTTATACCTGAAAATATACACATTCAAGAGTATGTTTATTTTTTTTATTTAAATGCGGTTTCATTTATTTAAATGAAATGCGGTGACCAAGATTGCTCCTCCTAAATTCATCTGAAACAAAAAAATTAAATATATTATTAAATCTGATACTTAAAACTCGTACTTGTCATAGCCGATTTTGAAAATATTAATTTTTCACAAAATGGCGGACTTCCAAACGTAATTTAACGATTTTTGATCAAAAATTCGTCTATATTTCTGCCTATAACTAATGAACGAAGCTACGAAAAAAAAAACCTATGACAAGAACGAGATTATTATAAATCAAAACGATCGGTTCACTGAGTTCTGAGAAATCTTGGTCACCGACTTTGAAAACATTGTTTCGAGAAAAACGAGTTTGAAAATAAGGGCCAGCACTGCGTTCTCTGGAAGGCAGTTCATTCACTAGGCTATAACTTTGTTATTTTTTGAGATATCGACTTGAAATTTTAACCACACATTTTTGAGACTTGAAGCTTTAAGAAAATGCAAAATAATTTATTGAAAAAAAAGTTCAGGGTATACAACCCCCCTTAATAGTAAAGAAAATTAATTTAAATTATAATGTATTTATTTAAGGGGACTTTCTCATGAATTTTTGAAAAAAATACACTTTTGTTTGAGTTTTTTAAAAGAAACTATTACATTTATTAACAATATTCTTTGTGGGCATTATTAAGGAATAAGTCTAAGCATATATCATGAATTCCATGTCACGCACTGTTACAGCTTGCGAATAATTGCAACTGATTTACTTAAGAAGAAATTTTAGCGAAAACTGGTTTGCAATTTTTATTAATTAATTTTACGGTATATTTAAAATGTGTAAAGGTTTTATGAATCCACTTATGAATTTCGGTGATATAAAGCAAAATGTAGCGTACGCACGTGCTACAAAATTTTCCCTTTAAAAATTTGATGTCAGCTTCCATCTGAAATTTTTGCGAATTGACTTCAGATAGAATTTTCATATTTTTTTACAGCAATAAGAGGTTATCCTAGATTATATTAGTAGCTAAGTTATTTAAGAAAAAAAAATTATAAAACAATTTTTTCAACTTTAAACACCGTCACGCACATGTTACATTCGTCACGCACAATTACACCGTACGTTCATATTACTGTTACCTTCTACCAAATTTACTAAAAACTGAAATACAAAACAAAAGGATTAAAAATTTCTTATTTTCTTTTTTTTAATCTCTTTTATGTCATGACTAGATACATTTAAAAAAAAATTTGAAAATCAATTATTTTAATCGATAAAAACTATTCCATTCTATTCGATCCAAAAGTCGATGCTCTCAATCACTGAAATTGAAGGAGCTGGAACTTTGGGGACTCTTCAAATTCTTCAACAGATTCCATGTGGACCTATTCAGGTGTATTCTCATTTCTTATGTAAAGAAATTCGCCTGGCCTTTGAGAGAGTACCCGTAAAGGCTGCACCCGTACATCACCAAGTTCAATGTTTTTGTGAATATGATTCCTTAAAATGGATTTATTTGAATAATAATTTATATTCCGATTTATTTGAACCCATAAATGCCCAACACAACCGATATCATTAAAATTATGTTGTGCTCAATGATCCCCTGAACACGAACCAGTTTTTATTTTTTTTGGAAAAAATTTTTGTTTAAAGAAAACATGGTTGTATCAAAATAGATACAGTGGGCATTCCAACGTATACCATCAATCAGCTTGGTTGGCAAAAACGTAGAAAGTGATTCTTTGTATGATAACTCTAAATTTGTTTGTTAAATGATACTCTAAAATTGTTAATAGTTTAAAAGGTATTTCATGTCAAAAACCGCACTTTCCGTAAAAATTAAAAAACTTTTTAATTTGACGGTCAATATTTCCCAAACCAACAAAGTTATGCCAATAATAAATTTTTGTTTTATATTTGAAATTTTCTGAGTGAAATTACATATCCAGCATTTTAATTTTTGCAATATTTTAAAATAAATAGCTTATTTTCTCGGTTGTATCCAAAAAGATACACTGGGCATTTAAGGGTTAAATTAAATAAAACTCACTTATGAGAATTCATATTGACACTTGTCAATAGTTAACCGTCAATTTAGACGTTTGACCGTCTAATGCAGATGTAAAGATGGAAATTTTTTGAAATGAAGGGTGTATTAATTTCAATTTTTTTAAGTTGTTTTATTTTTGGTCACTTTGCTATATATGAGACCACCCATATCATTACTAATTATAATACATTTTAAAGCCCCTCCTCCCCTCTAAATTGGTAACGTAATTTATGAACGACCCCGTAGTGTGTAAAAACTACATTGTTGTATAGAAAAAAGTGTAACATGTGCGAAACGCGTGGAATTTTTTTCAATGGAAATAGTAAAAAACAATATTTTTCAATCTGGTTTGCCATCTCAATATCCACACATAACAACATTTTCCGCAAAAAATTTCTTATATTAGAGTCTGCATTGAAACATATATCAATATTGTCACGCACATGCTACATATTTTCTTAATTTATTTAACTGCTCTTACCACGGTATGTCGTTAATAATTATTTATTCATATATATGTATGATTACTAGGAAAATATTAAAAAATTTGAAGCAAATATTTTTTTTTAATTGTTATAATAAACAGCGCACACCCTCACGGCAAATATCGCAATAAAACTGCAAAATTTTCGCTCAACTTATTCACCACGCGAAAGTAAAAAAAACTGCCGTTATCTTGAAAAATTCAACTTAAAACGTGTTGTCCGAATTCGATAGAATATATTCTATATAGTTTCTCTTCTCTCTTTACAATTTGATTTTTGACCAATGAGGTTGACTTTTTCATGGAATTCGTGATATATTTTATTGTTTTGTTGTCAACAAGTGATCAGTTTCGTGATCAGCCTTCATTCTTTAAAGGCGTCAACATCGTAAACGAAATTGTAGTAAACCGCGTTTTCATAAAATTAAAAAACAATTGTTTAAGGTTTAATTTTTTTGGAAAAAAGTGAGTTTTTGATTTTATCCTTATTTATATTAAAAAAATATTCCATTAATTTTAAATTATTTTTGGAAATTTTTATCAAAACATGTGTTTTAAAAAAATGTACATTATAATTTACATTTCTAAAATCCATCACCCAGGATATTTTTTCTACAAAAAACTTTAAAAATGGGCAAAGATAGGCTTTTTTAACAAAATAAAGTCATTCCCATATTTTTCTTTCCGCAAGATTTCATTCCCGTGTCAAAAGGTTCAAAGAGGATGTGCAGGTATTTCGCCAAGAAATTGTGGTATTTCACTCTGCTCAAAAATCCATAAAATCCGTTTTCATGTTTTTTTCAAATTGAATTGTTGTTGCTGAAGAAAATTACATATGAAAAAACAATAAATTTTTTAACTTTTAACTAGGCATTTCAGGTTTTTAGCCTATTCTTTACTACCAAGGCCGTTCAGTATAAATGGATACATAAACTCAGTCGTATTTAGTAAACGGTGAAATCACATGTTCTGCAGCAAAAGTTGTCTACCATAATAACTGATTCACAATGCTGCGTTTGGTCGCTCGGACTTTAACAGCTAAAGTAGAAACGCACGCTTTCTTATGCAGTAATTCACAATTCGACTTCATGCGTTGTTAGTAAAAAACAATACGAAAGGGTAACGTACGATCTAACGATATGAGTAATGAAATTTCTATTTCCTCGCTATGGAGAAAGGTTGCATTTTATTGAGATAGCTTCATATCTAGGTGTTTTTTAGTTTCGATGGAAAACAATTGGGTATTTTTGAAATTCGATGGTAAACATATATTTTCATGGGATTTGTTATATTATCTCATGTCACAGATTATAAATTATGTAATTTTAAGTATTAAAGTAATAAAATAAACAGTTTTGTTGAATTTCATTCCTAATGTAATAAAAGTATAAAAAAATCTATTTCCTTTACAAATTGCGTGATTTAGGAAAAAGGGATTTTTCGTGGAATATCTTCGCATTCTGGCAGCTCATTTCGTGAAGTATTTAAAACGCCAATCAAAGTACGGTAATCGCTCGACCGACCTAACGTAGCATTGTGAAACAGCTAGAGAACATATCAGTTACTGTCATCTGAATGTGCAGAATATTTTGAATAAAATTATAAGATATACTTATAAACTCAGGGAATTTGTATTGTATCGTCGTTTATGCAGGCATATTTATAATTTATTTATTTCATTTATGTTATTCAATTTAATTTAACAAGAGATTAATAGTATAGTAACAACTTTATTTTTTGCAAGTTCTTGAATGTTTTTATGAAAATATTACTAAATTCTACTTTACCGTTGTCTTAAAATAGTTGCAAGCCCTTAAAATTGAAAATTATATAAAATATTTTATTTCGAATACACAAGTACCCCTTATTTTTTAAGTTCGTAAAAATGCAAAGAGTTTTTATACCCAAGTTCTATCAATATTTATATATCAAACCGTTTGGAGAACTCAAAAAATTCAAACATACTCGTATAACTTATTTAAAAAAAAAAGATTGCGTGTAATACTCATATTAACATAACATTAACAAAAAACTTTTTAAACTTAATAGAAAAGTTCTACCGGGCGTATACGTCACATTGTTCTGTCATCCATTTAATTAAATGTTACTCATACGCCACGGTAACCATGAAATTCTCAACTAAACCACAGAGTGGAGGCAATCAAATTTTAAATAAATATGCAATAAAATTACTACAGCAGCAACAGCTGAAGACCACATATGTAGGGTCAGACACACACACACACACGCACGCACACATGTATGCATTCAAATACAAACAAACATGCAAGCCTAAAAGCTTGGCTAAATGCAATGCTTGCAGTTATCGTCATGGTTGCCTTAAATTACTGACATTTCGTTTGGCACACAGCTATGCATGCATGTGTGTTTGGCTGTGTGTATGTGTGTGAGTAAATTGTTTTTTAAACCTTATATGTGTTCTGATGTGTGTATGTTTACATATTAAATACCGCTCAAATTTGTACATATGTGTTGTTGACAAACAAAAGAAAAAATAAGCCACTCTTCCACTTCATTTGTTTTATGTCTGCTGCTCTCTGCCTGTCTTTTTGCAGTGCAGATCCTTCGTCTACCTTTTTGGATTTGTTTTTGTGCTTGAGCGCATTTCGTTGTTTTGCTTTTATTTACATTTTCTCGCCGCTTTCCGGCTTGGAATGATGAATTTATTATGGCTGTTTTTGCTTCTGATGTTATTATTGTTGTTGTAGCTGTTGTTGTTGTTGTTGTTGTTGTTGTTGTTGTTGTTGTTGTTGTTGTTGTTGTTGTTGTTGTTGTTGTCATGCAATCTGCTGGCGTGGCATGAATATTAAAAACAAATATATTTTTCACCATTTCTTCAGGTTTTTGCTCACTCCTGTCATTTTCTCTTGTTGTGTTTGTTTTTCCTTTTTCTTTTTTTTTTTGTGCTTGTGTTTTTGTTATTGATTAATTGCATTTTCATATATGTAAAAATAAAAGCAATGTTTTTGGTTTTTGTCAATTCGTTCACGTCGTCATAGCCGGAAATGGCAGTGAAAATGCAAATCAAGTGTATACGAATTATTTATGTATGCATTTCAGTTCAAGTTCAGTATTTTTTCTTTTATCGCTCAGCGGAAATCTTTAATTGCTGCTGCTACTGCCATTGCCGTTGCTGTTAGTGCTTTTGCAGCTCTGCAAGGTTCGTTTTTATGTGGCTTATTTATATTTTAAGAATTTTTCTCTTTGACATTTAAGTTAATGGAAATTGTCGGGGAACAGGTTAATGTTTTTTTGACTTCTGTTCTGTTCTGTTTTGTTCTGGTATGGGTATTTGTACAGATGTCATGGCATACCTTTGGTGGCAGTTAAAGTGAAGGACAATTATGAGTAATGCACATGCTGGATATATTGAAATTGAAAAACTGAAGTTGAGTGGTAGGGATTTTTTGAAAATGAATTATTTATCGAATATATCTTAACTGCTTTAAAAACAAGGAAAATTAAATAAATTTAAATTACTTTATATAGATATAAATTCCAAAATTGTTGATTTTTGTCACTTAACTTCGCATATAAATCAGAAAATACGGGCAAAGAATTTATTCCATATTTGTTTTACGATATCAGTATTTCATGAATGAATTAGTATGTAAGGCTGATAGCTTATGTGAGTAAAAAATTAAATTCTTTGGCGATCTCAGGTTTCAATACTTTTCTACAGTGTAGTGTGCATATAGGCAACATGTGATTCAGCGTACCAATAACCCACTCAACAGCAGCTATCATATGCTGACTAACTAGACCGTCGCTTATTGTTATAACACACTAGCAGCGTCAACATAAAGTGTGACAAACTGCAATTTGAGCGACATGCAGAGCAGAATTGGTGTGTGTCCCAATGACTGACTTTTCGTTTCTTTTTGTGCTATGTTTTGTTTGCATTGCATCTACTTGTAAATATCGGTCAAAGATGATCGATTTACACATGTTACCAATATGTCACATATTCCCGTAATTTTATATTAGTAGATATATATGTTAAGATTTGTAATTAGAATATTATCTAGAATAAGAACAAGAATACCAAAAATCTTGGTATAAATACCAGTAAATTTTAATAAAGAATTCAGACTTGAATTATATCAAAAACAGTGCGCTAGTCGCTCTTTTATTTTCAAGTTTTCAAGTGGGGCATTTTAATGCTTTGAAAGCGGCAAAGCCTTGCTGCAAGTTAGAGGAATTAAACCAAAAATTATAAAAATCCTTTACCGTCGTTAAATACACCACAACAGATCAGAAAGTTTTGTGTTGCTTTTAATAAAATTCTGAACTCACTTTTTTAAGAGATGCGTGCAATGTTTTTTAGGCTTCTAAAATCAATGAACTAGGTTAAAAGCTAAGGTAAGAGGTTTCACGCCCGCGAAAATTTTAAAAATTGCTAAAATGTCCACGTCGATTTTTATATAGTTGCAGTATTAAGAATGTGAGTGTATGTTCAAATAGCCGAGTTCGTTTAAATATGTGTGGCCTTCTCGATACCAATTGGCTGCCAGATTTTAACCCCAGCTGATGCAGATATTTTTTGAACTGAAATTCAACTCTCTACAGACAATGGCAGACCTCAGTGTGTAAATAATGCTAATAAAGCTTCTTTAGAACATGCGTAATAAGCGTTCGGAGTCCGCATAAAACTATTAGATTCAGTTCTCCAACATTTGTAAAATGCTTCATAGAACATATCACTATTATGCTGAAAATGATTTTTCACTTAAAATAAATTTTCCAATTTTCCGGCTAACTGGATGGAGATGGTCGAATTTTCCATCTTTGACTGGAGACGATATCAAACTCCACTGAATTCGAAAAGATATGATTTTTCAAAAAATTTTATTCGAATTTTTTTCGTCAGGTGAACGTATGATCAAATGGTTGCGAACCGTTATTCATAGTAGAACAACTAGACGAGCTTTTTCCTCTTCGATGGACTCACAGGTCTGAGCGTCACAGTGAAGTACGGGAATCGATTTACGATGGCAGTTTTTTCTTTTGTGCTTGCCAATAAAACTGCCCAACTTCCTTATATTTGCAACAGATGTGTTGAGACCAAGAATGTTAGAAACAAGATTACGCGTTTCTCAGTCCCGTTATTTAATGCTCTCTTTCTCAATTAAGTGCATGACGTCACATATCACTTCTGCTTGACAAAAACGTATGCAAATGTGCGATCTCTTAGGTGAATTGACTAAATTGAAAATAAATTCTTTCGGAAAAGTAAAGTAAAAATGTCTACTCTTCTGTATAAAAATATGAATATTTTCTTATACAAGTAAATATGAATTTTTTTAAATTTTCCGATTTTTATCTCCTAAACTATTCTAGACTGACAAAATTTTATTATACCAATGGGTTATGGAGGTTCATATACATTTTATAAAATAAGAAAAAAATATATTTAGGCGTGGGTGTGGTACTAAATTTATTCCAAAGTCTGACAATATCGCTTGTGACGTCATGCTCTTTCTCTCTCATTTGCGGAACGCGTAATCTGGTTTCTATCATTATTTTGATAGAAACCATTCCACGAATGTCAACTTGATACTTTGCCATTATCATGCAAATCGACACCACCCATGTACCAATTGTATGTGTTGATCAAATATGGTTGTGACACTACCCCCATCATTCTGTATCACGAAACAAGGCACGAACGATGAGAAAAGAAACAAACAGCATTTGTTTCTTCCGTACAAATATCTGTTGCTTCTCGTGTCTTGCTTATCATTAGGGTGCTTTGTCGTGATACAAAATGAAGCGGTTAGTCTTGGTTTTACGATCGATGAGCACTTTTCAATGTCTTGAAATTTACGTTGTTTGTGACCATGGTGACGTTTGCTTTGTCAGCCCATGGAATCAACAATATTTCATTAGTTGTATCGAAACAAAAATTATATTAATTAAATATAAATAATAAATAACTGGTCGTTTCAGCCCTTATATAGAGTTTTTACACAATTGACCGTTAACCGGACCTAAAGGTTTAACGCCGACTTCGAACGGTGATGAACGGAATGTTCTTGCTCTCAAGAAGCTTTACATGGCATTTTGATTACACTCTGAGGTTTGCCATTGTCTGTACAGAGGTGGAGCACAGTGATTTAATCCCATACAAAGTTTGGAAAAAAATAGAAGGAGTCGTCGTAGAGCAATAAAATTTGGTACATAAGTTAGAATTATCTCTATTAGAAGTTGTTAAAAAAATGTGTGAAATCCGCTCGCCTACCTCTCATATAACACAAAATGTTAAAAAGCTATAATTTTTTCGTATTGAACTTATATCAGAACAACTTACTCAAGGATCTGAAAAATATATGTAGATTAAAAAAAAATTTGCCACGCCCACCTTTTATACGCCAATACTTTTTATACGATATTTGCATAGCAATAAGATGGACTAGTCGTATACCAATAAAATTTGGTATATACATAAGTTGAAATGAACTTTATAAGAGGACTTTCAGAAAATTTTGCAAATCCGCCTACAAACACGCCAACCTCCCATAATACACAAAAATTTAAAACGATATTTTTCTTTTTATTGAAGCTATATCAAAACTTTAGAAGAATATAAAATATATGTGTATATTTAAAAATAAATTGCCACGCCCACCTCCTACACGAAATTAGCATAGCATCTAAAACTCAGGAACGAATCTTCGTAGATCGATTAAATTTTGTATATAAGTTGCAATTAGCCCTATTAGAGCACATGGTAAAATACCTGGTTTAATACCTGGCGAGTACACAATTTATTTTAAATTTTTTTAATTGAAGCAATACATTTTTTTTCTTATTATATAACATTTAGGAATTTCCTTTATAATTAAAATAAAAAAAAAAAGAAGAAAACAAAAATATTACATATTCTTTATGACAATGTGTGCAGTACGCATGGGTATAAATATGCATTCACTCTTTTGTTCATTAAACCCAGGTTAGCAGCTATTAGAAGCCAATTTTTTTTTAAGTGCTTACTAAAAGTCTCCAGTTTAGACTTTTATAGTTGGAAACCATCGATAAGTGCCGATAACTTAGTTCTGGTCCACCATACTTTGGAATCTGGGAAAACAACATGGTCTTAGTAAAATTATTAAAAAAAAAACACAACTATCAGAAAATATATATGTCATTAAAAAACTGTATTTAAGATACATCAATATATACAATATTGTATATAAAAAGATTTAAGTGAATATAAGCAATTACAGTATTGTTCGTAAACTAAGCAACCGATTTTTGAATTGCATTCAAGTTCTAATTACGCCTTTGTATATGATTTTATGTTACTTGATGAGCCACCTATAAGCCAACAATAACAAAATTATGCTCTAGTCTAAAAATAGAATATTACAAATAGTCAAACGAATTACTCCATAAAAAGCTGTTCGTAATGTAAGCAACTTTTTCCGTCGCTGCTAAGTGACCTTCAAAATAAGAGGTCTAACGGCATTTTTTCACTTTCTTTTCAACATTTTTCTATTTTTCAAGTGCAAATCATTAAATATTTTAGTTGCTTTTCGATCGTCATCTCGTGACCTGGTTTTTTTACGATGCCGCGTGTACAATATAAACAAGATAAAAAAGAGAAAATTATAAATTTTTTTAAAAATGGTGAGTCGCAAATTTCGATCGCCAAAAGATTTAATATTAATTATTCAATAATTTCTCGACTTATAAAAAAATATAAAGCGACTGGGTCGGTAAATACAATTTATTCTAAAGGTCGACCATGAAAAACTCATTACAGAGAGGACAAACAAATCGTTCGTTTTATTAAAAAAAATCCTTTTGTGTCATCAAAAAACATTGTTCAGGATCTTAACTTAAATACAAGTTCTAGCACAGTAAGGAAACGTGCCTTAGAAAATGGCCTAAGAAGCTACAGACCATCCAAGAAACCAATTTTAACCAAGAAACATTTAAAAAAAGGTAAGTTTTGAAATTCCTAGACCCTGAAACGAATTTTAAACTTTGCCGTAATTTTAGGCTTGAGTTTGCATCACAACATCTCAATTGGACACCCGAAAAATGGAATTCAGTATTATTTAGCGATGTGTCTAAATTTAACTTGTTTAATTCCGATGGCATATGTCACGTCCGAAGACCCAGAGGAAAGCGGTTACATCCCCTTTACTGTCGTGGTACAGTAAAGCATGGCGGTGGTAATGTCATGGTGTGGACATGTTTTTCTGGAACAGCAGTAGGGCCCTTCATCGAGATCGATACAAAAATGGATCGATTTGTATACCGGAACATTTTAGAAAACCATATGCTCCCATACGCCGAATGGGAAATGCCGCTGCGTTGGGAGTTTCAGCACGACAACGACCCTAAATACACCTCAAAGCTTGTAAAAGAGTGGTTTACAACAAAGGGGGTCCAAGTCATGAAGTGGCCGGCCCAATCGCCAGATTTAAACCCAATTGAAAATTTATTTGGAATACTCAAAAGGAAGATCGGCAGCTGTCGATTTAAAAATAAAAATGAACTACTTTTGGGCCTTAAAAAAGAATGGTTCCGTATTAGTAAAACTACACTTAAACGGTTAATTGAGTCTATGCCAAAACGATGTCGAGAAGTTATAAAAAACAAGGGATATTACACCAAATATTAAAAAGTTGCTTAGATTACGAACAGCTGAATATAGAGTTTTAAGTTTTTTTGTAAATATTTTTTCCTTAGTACTATTGAAAATTAATTGTTTTTATTTTCCTTATAAACCTTACTTATAATAAAATAATAAAAAAATAATTGAAGTTTAAAAACTTTGTAAACAAAACTATCATGAGACTTTGAATTTATACCATGAAACGGTTGCTTAGTTTACGAACAATACTGTATGTTGGAGCAATTCCTACCGGATTCCGTCTTAAAATCATGGCTATTTTTGAGAAGGAAAATTTTGCCGACATTCACTGCTCGTCCACAAAAATTGAGAAGACTTATCTTAGATTTTTTTTTAAATATATTACTGAAACATTTCTAAACTTAAAATAAAAAAAAGCGAACAAAAATTACAACATGAAAAAAATGATTTAATTCCACTTTGAAACCACTGTGTAGCGGCCGTACAGAAAAATCATTTTAATTCAAATAATTTTCTGTTGCTGGGATTCGAACCTGGGTTACCAGGTTCGTTGACATAGAGCCCACGCACTTTAACCAACTGCGCCACGGACGCCACTAGAAAAGACGCCATTGAGAAAATTTAGTGTGTTTTATAAGCCAACCAGCTACATTGATGTAATTGGAAGAAATTACAGAGAAATTTAGGACTAAATTATTAATAAGGTTTTCTCAAACGACTAAATGTTACTAATAACGCCTCGAAGTGCGTTCATGTAACTATTGGGTGCACCGACAAGAGGTGTAAGATTTGTTTATTTTATTAAAACAAATAGTTGTTCAAATCACTTTCGAGTCATCGCTGAGTTATAAGAAAAATACATGGAAATTATGTAAAAAATACAATATCTTTCAAAACTTCTAAGCCACCTGCTGTTAAAAAATGAGCCTTTGCAACTCCAAACCCTCTTGTTGATATACTCCCTACTTCTTATATTTGATAAAACCTAATGAATAACTTTTTTTTTAAGTAACTTCGATTACGCTTTTGTAAAACAGACTACAATCAACTCATTGACACAAAAGCAGCTCACATATTTGATGTGTAAATTGCACTGATGTGTAAAATCACACCGCAGAACAACCACTTCATAATTAAAGCACCATGAAGAGAATTGTACAGAAAGCTTAAAATATTTCAAATCCTCTTTTCGAGTTAAAAAAACAAAAAATCAAAAACAAAAACAAAAGCTTACCACGTAATATATAACAACAGACTAACTCAACCGCATAACAGCGTGTCAATCTTTGCTCTGCATAAAATATGCCAAAGCATATTAATTTAAGGCACTAATGTTAACATGCATAAAATAACAGTTAACGAATAACCTTAATTGATGGCTAACAAACCGCTAACTGAAAATAAAATAAAAGTACCTACAACAACAACAGCAAAGCTCAAACGCTTTGACGGGCAAACTCCATGTAATATATTTTTCCAAACAGCTCTTAATTGCCTCATAACGTGTAAATATGTATGTGAAGATAAATGTTTTAGAACAACCCAGCAAAAAAGAAATCAGAAAGTAACGCCTACATGGAAAACACTTACACAGAATATGGGTTGAAAAAAAAAATATGGGTTTAAAAGCAAGAGCGCCAGCGAAGCATGACTTCTATGAAAACTTCGGTAAATTTGTAAAAAAATTGTACTGAACAATGTATGGAGATAAAAATAGAATCAAATAGATGTTAGATGTAAGTAAACATAAAAAAAATGTCTGCTGGGTTTTATTAGCAAAGAGATAACAAGCACAGGAAAAATATATAAGGCATTACCATGGCATTACAAGGCATGTCTTTGAATGTCACACAAGTACTTTAGGGAACTATTTCAAACTATTTCTTGTAAGTGCTAATGGTGAATGTTATTTTGACCAATCAATATAAGCTTAACCCACTAACCCGCAACACTGCCCTGAGGGAGGTCAGTGCAATTTCATGTTTTAATTCTTTCCATTTCTAAATTTAACAGCTCAACCAAGATAATGAATCTATTCAAAATGTCAGTTAGCCCATTACAAATCCATTTGTTGCTGTTTTTAAGCTATTAAAATTGGGACTTAGTGATTTTTTTTATCGCAATTTTTTAGGTGTATTTCATCATATTAAAAAAAAAACAAAAACCAAAAAAGGATATTTTAGGAAGTGTCACATAATGGTGCTATTTTTTATTTAGGAAACATAAAACAAGCACATTTTTGGCGGAAAATATTTACTTTTCTAACGTTTAACTTTATTCATTTGACAGTAAAGCTGACAAAAAACCATCAGATATTTCCCGGAAATAAATTTTGTTCCTTTCTTTGCATTATTTCAACCTTGTTGGTAAGAGGGTTAAGATGGTTTTTGTGTCGAAAATGTAAGACCGATTTGTTAAATTACTGTGGCAAAAAAAAAATGAAAAAAAAACCCTAAATAACTTCATAAAAATAACACTTACAAACATTATTGCCAACACTAACGGTGTTTTTGTAGCTGCTGTATATGTTGTTGTTGTTTATGGTTGTTGTTTTTGTTTTGTATTCTTGTGAAAACCTACTCTTGCCTCTAACTTGACTCGTAAGGTTCCAACGTTGCGCTTGATAAAATTTTATTTCTTTGCTTTAGTTATTGTTGTTTGTTGCTTGCCGACTGAAATGTATTCAGACGGCTTATGTGTTTAAATGCACTTCCGTTTCCGGTTTGTTAAATACACTCGCGCGTTTGTTAACGTGCGAAAACGAGTTTTTAAGCACTCCAAGCACACTCGACTCGCTACTCTGTGTTGTGTTTATGGCTTATGTTGCTGTTGTTACTGTTGTTGTTGTTAAGTCTATTGTTGTTGTTATTTTTATGCACATTATATGTGCGGCACCACACACACACACAACAACAACAGCAAGTTATTAATTTGTATAGCTAGCAATTAGTTTTATTCATTATGTGCGCAGCCAAAAATTTTAATGGTGTTGCCAGCCTTAATGTATCTAACGCAAATGGCGCGCTTTTGACAGCCTATGTGTCATTTGGTCCTATTCAGTAAATAGCTGCTTTTAGTGTTTTTCTTAATTACCAGTGCATTTTATTGAATTCTTGTTCTTGCCATAAATCTATTGCCAACTATTGCCAATAACAAAAAAATTCACATTAAATTCTGGAATATTTTTGACCCCATATTTGTATTAATTTCCAAACGACACTTTATATTAATTTTCTTAAAATCAAGCAAACAATTTTTTTAGCATTTTTTATTGTTTTATCTTTGTTTTTGTTTTTTATTTAAGTAAGTTGCAAAAATTTAAGAAACTTGTTTTTTAGCAAAATGCAACTTGGATTTTTTTCATTTTTGCCAACCAACAACAAAGCACGTCCGTTCTCGTTCGGCTTTCAAATAGAACTGTCGTGTATTGTCCTTTCGTTATTAATCGTCATAGACGAGCCATATCGTTTTGTCTTTGTGAATTGTGTGAATTGTTGGTCGTTCGTTGTTTACGTTGTTCCGCCTACGTTTGCGCTGTTTCCATATCCTGTCAAGTTTTCAACGTGCAACATTTATTCACCACAGCTGCAGCAACTCTCAAAGTTTATCGAAGTCTTACTCTCACCCTCGCAGAAATTACTCTCTAATACTCTGTTTCCTCAAACTTCCAGTGCGTTCTCTGTTATTGTTTGGATTATTAGTTGTGAGCACATGTTGTGTGTTTTATTTTTTTTTTATTTGTTATTTTTGTTTTCTGCCACGTTTTCGAAATTTATCATACCTTTGACTTTTAAACAGCATTTCTATGTTAGATTAAAATTTAATTTGACCTTTTCATACAATTATATTGATACTAATTGTTGAGCTCTAACTAACTTGAGTATTTTAGTGAAGAAAACAACTAAAAACAACAACAGCTATGTATAGAGCAAATCATACAGCAGACTACAGCAGACTATATAGGCTGTTTCGTTGGCCGCTACACCACTCATCAGTAGTCTTGCATGACTTTTACTGTGATCCACTTAGCTGCTAAAGTTTTACTAGATTCTGACTAATGTCGAGAATTTACTTTTTTCTATGAATTTGCTATTGGCCGAGAGAACAAATCTTTCTATTATTAGTAACTAGAGCTTTTGTCTACTAACTAGCTGTTACATATGTATTATAAGAGGACAACACAATCGTATTTAAACTTTTAGGCATGACTCTAATTGTATGCAGCTTTTTCGAAGATTGATCACAGCTGTTACTACTGTCAAAGCATGTAGTTGTCTTTTTTGTTGTTTTTCTTCTATTTCCAAAACTCCATTTTGGGTTCAGCTTGTTTGACTAGGTAATGTGGAGTTATTCATTTTTTGAAAACTTCGTTTTTATTTGTGCTCAACAACAAACAACTAATCAAATTTTCCTTTTTTTCATGGTCTGGCTCTAGCAGAAGAATCTTTGAGAATGTATTTTAAGCAAGAGTTTGGGCAAAAAAGTTTTGGGCAGTGTTTTTTTTATATTATCATGGCATATTATTGATCGACTATTGTATGATACACATGCAGCATTCTTTGACTGTTTGAACAATACACTCATACCAAAAAAAAAAACACATTTAAACAATAAAAAATTTTTTTTTATCTCACAAGCCCTTGAGTAAAATGACATAATTCAACAAATTACGCTTTGAATTGCTTCCCCATCCAGCGTGTTCTCCAAATATGACTCCATTGACTTTTATCTTTTTCCCTATCTTAAAATATGGCTCACGGGAAAAAGATTTACATCAAATGAAGAAGTTAAGTTGGAAACCGATCCATGTTTCGAAGAGTTGAACAAACCGTACCATCCGCTCTATGTATCGAAATCGCTCTAGGTATTTAGGATCGCTAGGCTAAATGTTTCAAGCTAAAAGGAGAGTATATTAAATAATAAAATTTTAATTTGCCAAAAAATTACTTTTTTTTCGACACAACCTCAAAAAACAAAAAAACCATCTGCCAGTCATTATTAATAACACAACCATATTTTCATATCATATGCTTAAACCAGGGTACGGAAACTTTTGCTCATATTCGCACATGACCCGTATATAGCTCTTTATGTTTCACGCTCATGTACCTTTTTAAATTTCTCGAGATTTAATAGCGATAGTACTCGCTCATTAAAGAGAACGTTAAAAAAATATGTGTGAGCAGGACCATACACGCAAATGAGACGTACCTACATGACAATGAATGACCAAAATGAAAACAATGCCTAATAGAGCCCATCGATGAGTCACAAGAATTTGTGTGGTTGCTTTGAAAATCTTCGACAAAAACCGATATTTTTTTACAAACCTTCTTGACTGGGATTATGCTGCCGTTCTAAGAAGGAAAATCATAAAAGCCAAAATTCTAAAATTGAGATAAGGACAGATTTGAAACCGTGACTAAGTTTCTGACTTTTGTATTAGGCTTAGAATACTGATTTGCAACTGAAAATGACTAAAAAACGTTAAGTAAAATTGTTACATCTCCACTTCTAGTGTAAAAAACGAAAAAGCTTAATTTCTCAAAACTACAAAAATGGAGATGTGACTTTGTTTCTTAGGACGGCAGTAGAGGTGTATAGCTTAAAGCTTTAAATTTTAAAGGGTTCTACGAACTACTCGAAGAAGCATCGAATATATTTTTTTTTTTTTTTTTTTTTGGCTCATTGCAAATTTTCTAAGCTTTGTGTAGTTCTTGGGCAATTATCGTTGTTTCTAAAACCAATACGTTCCACATGGATTATCTGCGGAACTAAATAAACACTGAAATTGTTTGCGTTGTATGGACTTTTTGGACACAAATCTATGTATACTAGAAACATTCGCATTTATATGGATTTTACTAAAGTCTTTCTGATTCTCCGTGCCCTGCACCACCCTCCCCCCCCCCCTCTCATGAAAGGTGCTTGCACAAAAATAGAAAAACGCCGAAAAAAGGACCCACTTTTCATAAATTGGATGAGCTGCATTGTATACGTAGGCTACCTTCAAAGTCTTACGCCTCGGAAACACTTAGCATTGTCAGATAAATTTTGACAGTTCCATTCGAAAATTTTACATTTTCTAGCATAAACATCACATTGAAAATTGATTTGAAAATTGTATTTCAGCAAAAAAATGAGAATTAACTCGTGAATATTTTTGGGTGATGATTTTTTTACATTTTCAACTTGGATTGATAAGAAAAGAATGTATCGATCAACTTAGTTCGATTTTTGGTGATGAAGCAACACACACAGCGACTGTATAACGCTAGTTCAACAAGTTCGAGCGTGGTCGCCGTTCTCTCTCCAAGACGAATTTTGTAAGAACGAACAAAGTCTTCCAAGATGGGCTGTTATGGCAGAAAACATCGATGTTGTGCGTGTACTGTTAGGATCAGACCGGAATGTGATATACTGTGAGAAGGAGTCACACTTGGACATTAGTGGGACTAGCATATATTGCTTATACGTGAGCATTTAGGCGGCATGAAGATTTGTTCCCGTTGGATATCCCAAAATTAGATGGTTGCTCAAAACAAGACTCGATGTTGATTGGTTAAAAGGAAATGCCAAAAATATCTACGAACCACCATCACCACAGATGACGAATCATGGATCTATGCCTATGAGAACAAAACAAAGCAGTGGTCCACTGTTTGCTCCTTTCAAAATAAGCAAAACCCGACAAAATTTGTCCGCAGACAAACGAATGCAAAAGCGAATTTATCATCTCGGAGAATACTTGGAGAAAAACCCATTTTCACCGATTATCCCCTGTTTTTTATTGTGTGGCGCACGACTTAAAAGGCAACCCTGCTATCAGTCAAATGGGCCACTGAGATTATCTTTAGAACTAGTTGAGCTAATAGAATTTTCTGAGTTCTGTAGACTCTTTGGATAAAAAGCTTTGATTATCAGCCAAATAGGTTCCACTGGGATTATATGTGGATTTGTTGGATTAGTGGAATTAAGAAAAGTTTTGTGGACCCCTTGGACAATATCAGTCAAAGTGGTTCGACTAGCATTTGGATTATTTGATTTTTTCTTTTTTTTTTTTTTTGAGTTTAATTTTTGATTATCAGATAAACAGGTTCCACTAGGATTATATTTTAAACTAGCCTGATTATTGGACTTTTTGGATTTTCTGGATTATTTAGACTCAATCAATAATACCACCACATAAAAACCAAAACAGTTTGGGTGCGACCTACAGACCTTGAAGGCAGACCTAGATATTCCCATGTATTTTTTCCCGCTGAACAAGAGTCCGACATCCATTTTGATCAGTTGGCTCTAAGTTTTATCTTAACCTCAAAAAACACTTGACTACTAATGCAAACAGTTATTAAAGGTTAAATGGGCTCACCACTATATCTATGTGTAATTTGGGGCGCTGAAACCGAATCTGAGGTAAGAATTAATGTATGTAGTCAAGATTCTAACATAACCTCTAAAGCTCTCAAATAATACCCAAAAATCCCAAATGCAATTTAGGGCTCCGAAGAAACCAAGAGCTAAAACTGGTCAAAATTAATACCAAAGTCATGTCCAGCGAGTCAAAAAATGGGTATTTGTGGGTCTGCCTGTTTGCACTCAAATTTTTTTGTGTCCCGGTGCAATCAATATATGTATATAAGTCAATAGTTTCCACTGGGACTTATACATATCTATCTGAAACTAGTTAGAATATGGAACATTTTTTGGGATTGGTGGACACTTCGCTTAAAATTTGTTTTTTTATTAATTTGTTTTTTATTTTTTTCTATGATTTGTATGAATTTAGTTCTTTGTATGATATGAGGAATTTGTCCAAGGTGTCCTAAAACCCAAAAGAGTTCCAATAACCTAACTAGTTTCAAAGATAGTCTCAATGGGACCTATTGGCCATAGAAAAATAGATTTATGAGCAATACGTTAACAAAACAAGAAGTTTGTTTTTGTCCAAGAACTCCACACAAATCATATAAAATGCAATGACTCAGTTGAGAGCTAAGTTTTTCTCTGCACTACTGCCCAGCTTTCCTTCATGAGTATCAAAAGACTCATCTTCGCTCTCGTTCTTGAGCGTGTACGTTTTAAGAGGTTCATGGAATGAGTGCACCTACCCAAAGTTTCACCCAAGGAATACCTTATATACCAAATATACCTTAGTTTCACCAAAAGAAACGCGCTCGTGGACGAGAGCGATAAAATATTTATAAGTATAGGAGCATGGTTGAATAAATAAGGTTGTCGCATGGGTGAGAGCGAGTTCCCATACATTTCAAATCAAAGTTAACTACTCATACGAAATCTGAAAGCGAATATCAAGAATGATAGAAAGAAGATTACGCGTTCCGCAGTCCCGTTATCAAATGCTCTCTTTTTTTCAACTGAGTCATGACGTCACACAGTACTTTTGCTTGACAAAACCGTATGCAAATGTGCGGTCTCTTAGGCAAATTGACGAAATTGAAAATAAATTTCTTTCGAAAAAGTAAAGTAAAAATATTTACTCTTCTGTAAAAAAAATTAGTATTTTCGTGTACGAAAAATATGAATTTTTAAAACTTTCAAGATTTTTATCTCCTAAACCATTCGAGACCGACAAAATTTTATTGCACTAATATGTTAAGGAGGTCCATATATATATTATAAAAATAAGAAAAAAACTATTTAGGCGTGGGCTCACAAGTAAAATTATTCCAAAGCCTGACAATATCGCTTGTGACGTCATCCTCCTTCTCTCTCAGTTGTGGAATGCGTAATCTTGTTTCTATCATTCTTGAGCGAATATTGATAACATGTTATGCCGATGAAGTTGTTGTTGCTGCTTTTCTTTGATTTTTACAATTGTAGGTACTGAGAAGAGAGTACAATCAGCCACGATACAACCTTATTTATTCAACCATGTATAGGAGTACGCGTTCGCTGAGTACGATTACTTGTGTATCTTTTCAAATTGTACACTCATAAAGGCACGCGAGCGGATAGTTCCGTACTCTGGTTTAAGCCCTTTACCAACATATTAGTATGAACACTAATACGGTCCTCAACCAAGATGGTGCTACAAATTATCAAAAAGAATTCCTACATTTATTAAATGTCCCGGTTCTGACCCCACAAAAGGTAATATTTAAATGTATTTTTATATGAATTTATTTCTTTTCAAAAAATATACCATTGAAGAAGATGCTTAGCAGCGTTCTAAAAGTTAGGGTTAAACTTTGTTGATAAAATGAAACCGTCTCTTTCTCCTCCAACTAAAGATGTTTAAAAGTATGAAGCGCTACTTTACAGCCACCAAAAGAACTGAGTCAATAGACGTAACGAAAAATTCCATGTTTGCCATTTTAAACATTTATTTTTTAATTAATTGAAATTTTACACAGCAACAAAGCAAATAGTTGCGCTTATTTTTCGTTCGTGTAGGCTAAACAAACATGACCGGGCCGCACAACACATACCAACTCATAGGCATGCACCACTCATGCTAATACACACAGACACTAAACACTAAAAGGCAAGTACAAACAGAGCAGCGCGTTGTGTACATTTTTGTTTTTCTTTTTTTTTTTCTTGCATCCAACAACAAAATAAATTTTTCGAGTTTTTGCCAAACACTTCATTGTATGCAATTTTCAAAATTTTTATTTCGTTGCCAATTGCAGATGAAACGCACATAACCGCAACATACACACACACACACACACATGTACACATATGTTGACTGGGCCGTCACATGCATGTGTGTGCCGGGCCAAGTGTTTGCCTTAAATTTCAGAAATGTTCATTTTCATTTTCGTTTTCATTTTGATTTGTGCAGCCGCCAGAGTCGAACTTTTGTGGTGTTTCGAATGCTTTTTTGTGGTCAACGAAGGGAGCGAGGGTGGTAGGGGATGGCGTCTACAGCTAACATGCCTGCACTTTGGACTTCAGTTCATTCTCGGACTTTAGATCTGATGCTGACTTCGCTGCCATCATAGCAGCGCATACAATTCAATTTAGTTTTCCGAAAAAGAGAAAAGAAAAAAAATTGTAAAACCATAAAACTGGCAAACAAAAAAAAAAAAAAAAAAACAAAACGCAAAAACAGAAATAGAAGTAGAAACAAACGAACTCAAAAAACAAATTGCCGTCGTTCAGTCAAATATGCTGCCTTCCATTCGACTGCCTGAACCTGAACCTGGACCTGGCCCTAGCCATAAGCTGTTAACTTGGCCATTTGACGTTTGCTGTGTGTGGCGCTTGAAACGTTTCTTTGGCGTTCATTTTGCGGTTGTGGCTGATGGCGTATGAAGTGTGTTTGATTTGTTGAAGTTGCGAGAGTTGTTCGCTGCACGGTGCACAGGCATCAAACCGCTATTTCCTCTACGACTACCTCCTCCTTGTCCTCATCCGACTCCTCGTCATCGTCCTCTTGCCAGCGATCACTATCGTAATTTAGTGGCTGATTCGGTTAAATTAAATTTTCCTGATTCCTGAAAACAATTGAAAATCGTAATTGAGAAATTGCTCGCAATGGTTTTCAATTTGAGATTGGTTACATTTTTTATGTTTGTGCAGTTTTAAGCACAGTTTTTTTTTTGCTTGTAGCATAGGTTGTTTGTTCACATTCAACTTAAATAAGTATAAATCCTAAATTTAATTTGAAATTTTGCGTGAGTTACTGTGTAAACTGTCATCCACATTTTTAACGGATGATGCATAAAGAAATGATGTTTGATGATAGATATATAAGGACCTCATTGCGACTTCCTATACCTAAGGGGCACTGATAGGGGCTTAAAGAAAAATGATAGGATGGCAGAAATACGAAACAAAAATAAGAGCGAAATTGAAATTCAAAGGGAGCTGCTCACGCAACGAAACTGCACATTTGTGACATGAAATTATATCTTGCAAGTAAAAACTAGTTCCTAGCCCTCACGACAAATATATCCAAAAATATTCATGGCGTTATGAGGCGGATGAAAGACCTGGTCCAATATCAAAAATGCAACAATCATTCTTCGGTGTTGCATGGAATAATTACTCAGTCAGTATACGCGCTACGGTAAATGCTATCAAACGAATATGAAGGATTTGTACCGGGCCTTACGACAAAAATTAAGAAAAAAACTAAATATGACGTCATCAGATCACGAAGCTTATGCAAATAAAATTAATATTGTTGCATGGAATTCATACTTTTTTGGTGGAAGTGCTTAGGTACATTTTTTTTAAACACAGCAAAGAACGCTCTTTGACTTCAAAAAGAAACTAAAAAAAATAATACAGATAAATGCAACCAAAATAAAAACCGTTGCATGAAATTATAATTCGCTATGGTGCATTTTATGGAGTGACTATACAGTTGCAGTTTTTAGCCACATGATGAAAATAAAAAAAAAATTAAAAAAATCAAAATCAAAATCAAAATCAAAATCAAAATCAAAATCAAAATCAAAATCAAAATCAAAATCAAAATCAAAATCAAAATCAAAATCAAAATCAAAATCAAAATCAAAATCAAAATCAAAATCAAAATCAAAATCAAAATCAAAATCAAAATCAAAATCAAAATCAAAATCAAAATCAAAATCAAAATCAAAATCAAAATCAAAATCAAAATCAAAATCAAAATCAAAATCAAAATCAAAATCAAAATCAAAATCAAAATCAAAATCAAAATCAAAATCAAAATCAAGATCAAAATCAAAATCAAAATCAAAATCAAAATCAAAATCAAAATCAAAATCTAAATCAAAATCAAAATCAAAATCAAAATCAAAATCAAAATCAAAATCAAAATCAAAATCAAAATCAAAATCAAAATCAAAATCAAAATCAAAATCAAAATCAAAGTCAAAATCAAAATGAAAGTCAAAATCAAAATCAAAATCAAAATCAAAGTCAAAATCAAAATCAAAATCAAAATAAAAATCAAAATCAAAATCAAAATCAAAATCAAAATCAAAATCAAAATCAAAATCAAAATCAAAATCAAAATCAAAATCAAAATCAAAATCAAAATCAAAATCAAAATCAAAATTAAAATGAAAATCAAAATGAAAATCAAAATCAAAATCAAAATCAAAATCAAAATCAAAATCAAAATCAAAATCAAAATCAAAATCAAAATCAAAGTCAAAATCAAAATCAAAATCAAAATCAAAATCAAAATTTAAATCAAAATCTTGATAAAATCAAGATCTTGAATCTTGAGTCGAAATCAAAATCAAAATGAAAATCAAAATCGAAATCAAAATCAAAATCAATATCAAAATCAAAATCAAAATCAAAATCAAAATCAAAATCAAAATCAAAATCAAAATCAAAATCAAAATCAAAATCAAAATCAAAATCAAAATCAAAATCAAAATCAAAATCAAAATCAAAATCAAAATCAAAATCAAAATCAAAATCAAAATCAAAATCAAAATCAAAATCAAAATCAAAATCAAAATCAAAATCAAAATCAAAATCAAAATCAAAGTCAAAATCAGAATCAAAATCAAAATTTAAATCAAAATCTTGATGAAATCAAGATCTTGAATCTTGAGTCGAAATCAAAATCAAAATGAAAATCAAAATCGAAATCAAAATCAAAATCAAAATCAATATCAAAATCAAAATCAAAATCAAAATCAAAATCAAAATCAAAATCAAAATCAAAATCAAAATCAAAATTAAAATCAAAATCAAAATCAAAATCAAAATCAAAATCAAAATCAAAATCAAAATCAAAATCAAAATCAAAATCAAGATCAAAATCAAAATCAAAATCAAAATCAAAATCAAAATCAAAATCAAAATCTAAATCAAAATCAAAATCAAAATCAAAATCAAAATCAAAATCAAAATCAAAATCAAAATCAAAATCAAAATCAAAATGAAAATGAAAATCAAAATCAAAATCAAAATCAAAATGAAAATCAAAATCAAAATCAAAATCAAAATCAAAATCAAAATCAAAATCAAAGTCAAAATCAAAATGAAAGTCAAAATCAAAATCAAAATCAAAATCAAAATCAAAATCAAAGTCAAAATCAAAATCAAAATAAAAATCAAAATCAAAATCAAAATCAAAATCAAAATCAAAATCAAAATCAAAATCAAAATCAAAATCAAAATCAAAATCAAAATCAAAATTAAAATGAAAATCAAAATGAAAATCAAAATCAAAATCAAAATCAAAATCAAAATCAAAATCAAAATCAAAATCAAAATCAAAGTCAAAATCAAAATCAAAATCAAAATCAAAATCAAAATCAAAATTTAAATCAAAATCTTGATAAAATCAAGATCTTGAATCTTGAGTCGAAATCAAAATCAAAATGAAAATCAAAATCGAAATCAAAATCAAAATCAAAATCAATATCAAAATCAAAATCAAAATCAAAATCAAAATCAAAATCAAAATCAAAATCAAAATCAAAATCAAAATCAAAATCAAAATCAAAATCAAAATCAAAATCAAAATCAAAATCAAAATCAAAATCAAAATCAAAATCAAAATCAAAATCAAAATCAAAATCAAAATCAAAATCAAAATCAAAATCAAAATCAAAATCAAAATCAAAATCAAAATCAAAATCAAAATCAAAGTCAAAATCAGAATCAAAATCAAAATTTAAATCAAAATCTTGATGAAATCAAGATCTTGAATCTTGAGTCGAAATCAAAATCAAAATGAAAATCAAAATCGAAATCAAAATCAAAATCAATATCAAAATCAAAATCAAAATCAAAATCAAAATCAAAATCAAAATCAAAATCAAAATCAAAATCAAAATCAAAATCAAAATCAAAATCAAAATCAAAATCAAAATCAAAATCAATATCAAAATCAAAATCAAAATCAAAATCAAAATCAAAATCAAAATCAAAATCAAAATCAAAGTCAAAATCAAAGTCAAAGTCAAAGTCAAAGTCAAAATCAAAATCAAAGTCAAAATCAAAATCAAAATCAAAATCAAAATCAAAATCAAAATCAAAATCAAAATCAAAATCAAAATCAAAATCAAAATCAAAATCAAAATCAAAGTCAAAATCAATGTCAAAGTCAAAGTCAAAGTCAAAATCAAAATCAAAGTCAAAGTCAAAATCAAAATCAAAATCAAACTCAAAGTCAAAGTCAAAGTCAAAATCAAAATCAAAGTCAAAATCAAAATCAAAATCAAAATTTAAATCAAAATCTTGATGAAATCAAGATCTTGAATCTTGAGTCGAAATGAAAATCAAAATCAAAATCAAAATCGAAATCAAAATCAAAATCAAAATCAAAATCAAAATCAAAATCAAAATCAAAATCAAAATCAAAATCAAAATCAAAATCAAAATCAAAATCAAAATCAAAATCAAAATCAAAATCAAAATCAAAATCAAAATCAAAATCAAAATCAAAATCAAAATCAAAATCAAAATCAAAATCAAAATCAAAATCAAAATCAAAATCAAAATCAAAATCAAAATCAAAATCAAAATCAAAATCAAAATCAAAATCAAAATCAAAATCAAAATCAAAATCAAAATCAAAATCAAAATCAAAATCAAAATCAAAATCAAAATCAAAATCAAAATCAAAATCAAAATCAAAAAATCAAAGTCAAAATCAAAATCAAAATCAAAATCAAAATCAAAATCAAAATCAAAATCAAAATCAAAATCAAAATCAAAATCAAAATCAAAATCAAAATCAAAATCAAAATCAAAATCAAAATCAAAATCAAAAAATCAAAGTCAAAATCAAAATCAAAATCAAAAGAGAAGGAATTATGACAGGACTAACGAGGACAAGAATCTCGACAAAAAATATGATCAGGAATAAGAAAAATAGTAGGATAAGGACTTGTACAATAGTTGGAACATGGATATGAACAAGGACTGCGAAAAGAATTCAAACAAGGATTAGGAAAAAGATTAGGATTCATATTTGGACAAGAACAAGGACAAATATTAAGACCCACTAAAGACAAGATTGGGAAAAAATGTAAGTCAAGATTTTGAGAAGAAAAATAGGAAAAAGGTTTTGTATAAAATTTAGGATGACAAAGGATGGGATAAAGACGTAAACAAGTTGTGTGACAAGGATTGAGAAAGGGTTTCAAAGAAGTTCAGAACTTGGACGTTGACCTTAATAAGAATTTGGACAAGTAGTACGGCAAGTATTAGAAAAAATATAAGAATAAAGATAGGTAATTATTTAATTTAGATGTTATCAAGTCTTAAATAAACTCTTCTGAGACACTCTTTACATTGTTCAATAAATAAAGGGTGGTTAAATTTTAAGGGCCACCCAAACGTCAAGTTTTTTTTTTGCATTTCATTTGACATTTCTCAATTTCAGACTAACTCAATTTGAACCATGGAAAGATACACAATCGAGCTACGCGTTAAAGTTATTCAAGCTTATTATGAAAATGGGCTTTCAAATCAAAATGCATATCGTGGCACTTCGTGATTTTTTCGGTCAATTTAATCGTCCAAATGTGCGTACAATCGGAAAAATCGAACAAAAATTTGAGCAAACCGGGTCTGTAGGAGATGTGAAAACACCAGTGCATGCTCGTACAGCTCGTACAGCTCGTACTGCAGAAAATATTGCTGCTGTTCGCAATAGTGTGGCTGAAGAGCCGTCCACCTCAACTGGTCGTCGTGTCCAACAATTGCACATTATACATTAAGACTTGCATTTACACGCTTACAAGGTGCAATTGACGCCAGAACGAAAGCCTCTTGACCATTTCAAGCGTCGTCATTGGTCAAAATGGTGGCAAGAAATGGCAATAGTGGATGAACAATTTTCCAAGAAAATCATCTTCAGTGATGAGGCACATTTTCACCTCAGTGGATTCGTCAATAAGCAGAATTGCCGCATTTTGGCGAATGATAATCCAAGAGTGATTGTCGAAAAACCAATGCACCCACAAAGAGTGACTGTTTGGTGCGGTTTATGGGCTGGCGGCATCACCGGTCCGTATTTTTTCCAAAATGAGGCCGGTCAGGCAGTTACTGTGAATGCTGTTCGCTATCGTGAGATGATAGCGAACTTTTTATGGCCCGAATTGCAAGATATGGCTGTAGACGATATTTGGTTTCAACAGGACGGTGCCACTTGCCACACAGCTAACGAAACAATGGCTCATTTGCGCGACAAATTCAATAGCCGTGTTATCTCACGTGGTGGTGATGTCAATTGGCCGCCAAGTTCATGTGATTTGACAACGTTGGACTTCTGTCTTTGGGGTTATTTGAAAGAAAAGGTGTACGTCGATAAGCCAGCAACAATTCAAGATTTAAAGGATGAGATAATTCGGCACATTAATGGCAAAGAACCTCACTTATGCCTCAGCGTCATCGAAAACGTCATCGAAAATTTGAACCCACACAAATGGAAATTTTGCCCATAATTTCTTTTGTACATAATTGAACCATACCAATATTATCTTATATATTAATACGCAAACATCGAATGTTGTCGTACACTTTTTCAATATTTATTTTAGAATAAGGACAATGAAACGTATATTATTCGAAAGATACTGCACCATAGATGTGCCGAATTATGTTAGATTTTAAATTGATGACCTTTGACCCGAAATATTAACGTTGAAAGTTTATATCAATTTTAGTTAGGGATCTCAGAACTGGGAAGAGGTAGAATGAAGAATGTGGTATCAGATGAAAGGTCTGGCTGCACAATATGATTGAATATAAGATTGGCGACCTTTGACCTCAAATATGAGCGGGAAAAGAGCATTTATTAAATAAAAGCTAAACTATAAGAGATGGAAAAATATGATATAAGAAAGAAATTTAGACATTCATAAGATATGCAAAAAAAAATTTAATATTTTTCACCATCGTTTACGGTTACCCTACAATAAGCACTTTTTCATGTAACAAGTGTCAATATATATTGTGATGGTAAAAGTGCTTACAAATAGTAAATTTTGAAAAATTTCCGTTATTTTGACATCAAAATTATTGTGATATCTCGAAAACTATAGATGTTTTCAGTACAACGTTTTTTGTATGAAAGTTCGTTGGTTGAGAAAAATAACGGTATACGAAAACTTTTTTGCTAATATTTTCCACGAATAGTATGTTAAAAAATTTCCCGTTATTATGACATCAAAAGTATCGCGATATTTCGAAACCTGTAGATTTTTTCCATGCAATGCATTTCTTAAAGCAATGGCATTGCCTCAGAATGAGAAAAAACCAGTTGATATTTCAAATTTTGATTTTGCATGCAAATATCTCAGCCATTTTTCAATCGATTTTCCCTAAATTTTCTTTGTCTGAAAGTTTAATTAAATAACTTTTGAGAAATAAGAAAAGATTAACCGTTATCTGACTAATTCAATTTCTTATGTTGTTTTCAAAAAACTCTAAAATATTAAATTTTTGCTTAAAAATTAGACCAGACATTCTTTTTTTGTGATTTTATTTTTGTTTTTCTATTTTCTTCTCTCACACTCTTTCATATACCATATCATTTATTTGCAAAAATTGCTTCATTTTGACACATCACTTAATTAAGTGTTTCTATCATCGAAAATCATGAGCTACTCCCTATGATTTTGTTGATGAAAATTACATTTTTCAAAATGTTGTTTTTGTATTTTTTATAAAGTTCTACAGCTAAAAAAATAATTTCTGTGAAAAAATTTTTCAAATATTTCAAACCACTCCAAAGTTATATACACAAATCTATGCTTTAAGCCATTTCCTGGGGCAAACATTCAAAAAAGTTGGGGTCTTATTACGACAGCCAGTTTTTATACATGGTCAATTATGTGTCGCAACAAGTAGAGTTAGATCTTTTGATAGATTAAAGTTTATGGTTCTGAACATAGGGAACAAGGTCATTTGGCGAATGATGAGAGAGTATTCACAAAGAATATAGTTTATACGGAAGTTTTTAATCATTGAACCCACCTCATAACAATTGATTTTTTTTAAATAGAACCATACTTTTTTGTTTTAAGTTAATTATTTTATCGGAAAAATTTTAATTAATGATTTAAATTAATGATTCAATGGTCGAATTTCGGCCACAGGCGATACTAGTCATAATAAAAAAAATTGACAATAATTTCTTAAATAATTTGTGTTTTATTCAAAATCAACATCGACCCTTAAAATTTAACAAGGCCTCTTATTCCAACATAGAAATTGCATAAATATTTTTGAAATATGCTGCAATTTTTTTAATATTTTGAATAATAAATTTACAATTTTAATTATTGAGCTAAATTTATAAATTTAATTTATGAAGTTAATTAACATGCTTATTCCTGGTGTTTCATTGACTATTTGAGAAAAAATTGTCAACCGGCTACTATAGACTAATGCTCTCAAGTCTTTCCTGTACCGTCCATGGGCTACGTCTCTGCCCATTTTCATTGCTTCGAAAATATGTTTGTGCATATTTCCACATTTCGCTGCGTATTTGTTTGTGATACTGTGCACACATGGATGTGTGTGTTAAAGTCATATCAAAGTTTTCGCAATCAAAGCGGCAAATGCGTTCAATTGGCTTAAGACAAATAAAAACTTCTTTACTTTTGTGTGTGTGTTTTTTTTCTGTTTTTGTTTTAGCCGGAAGTAATCACCAACGGCATCTTGACTTAGTCGATAGCGGCAAGAAGTTGTCCAACATGATATGTAGCTATGTATGTGTAGGTTAACGTGAACGCACATTATTGACACTCATAGACATAGACAAAGTAAAAGTTCACGCCTTGTCAGTCAGTGCTTTTTATTACTTTTATTAGCTTAGTTATTAAACTTTCGTCACACAGACATGCGTTGAAATGTTGATGAGTTGGTGAAATTAAAGCAAAGCGCAGCTTGAAGGACATGCGCTTGATTGCATGAATGAATTTTTTTTTTCTCGTATTATTCAATGGTGAGATGAATGGACTAATATTGCAAATAGTATTCAAGGCAAATTTAGAGAAAATATTTATTCTATGAAGCTTAGCCGATAATCGGATAGAACAATTTATGATGAGATCACATTGTCAGTGATGACAAAACAATTTTTAAAGAACGAATAATATTCATATCCTATTAAATGCTTACCTCAAGACAAATCAAATGCCAGCGTTAGCGACAAACTCAACTTTTTTGCTGACCTTTCTTGTCTAACCGCGTTTATATGACTTAAGACAACTTTTCCAGTGAACCACACTTTCCTCTTCTACGAAAGATTTCTTAAAGCTATTATCACGAATATGAATTTCCTAACGAAAGCAGCTAATGTCGTTTGTCTGTTGCCTTTGTTACTTTTATGGCTTTTTCATTTGTCACCAGCTCTCAACAATGTCTGATGATGGACAAGGAAGCACCATCCGTTAATGGCGGAAGGACATTGAAGTGTGGAAGGCGAAAAACGACCGCAAAATAGAAAAACTTTGCTGATTGTTCTGCGTTAACTGCAGCTGTGTTTTACTTGCTTTTTTTTTTTTTTGCTTTGTGCTGTTGAATGTCCTTATGTCTTACTCCATATAGACAATTTTCCTTTGACCATTTGTTCCACTGTCTCTGACTCTGTTTCGTTGTCAGTTAGAGACCAAAATGTTGCCAGTCAAAAAAAAAAAAATAAAAAAATAAAAACAACAAAAAAGTATTATAATTAAACACAAGGCAACGGAAACTATAAAAGTTTGACAGCGACTGTTTTTTATTGCAGTACGAACAATATTTTTTTCGTTTTTTCTCTCCGACTTTATAGCAGAAGAGTTTTTTTTTTTTGCAGACCACTGGCAGAATATAAAAATAAATTTTCTTATAGCCAGCTAAAAATATATCGCTACATATAAATATTTGACGGTGATTCCACAGAAATACATTTTTTATCATGATATTCATTAAAGTTATTTACTCCTGACTTTAAGTCAGGCAACCCTACAAGTTTCTGTCTGATTGAATTGAAGGGTGTTTGTCATAATTTGGGCAAAAAGAATACTTTTTTCGTAATATTTCTTACGTGGAAAAATATTTCTCTTGTTTGGTTTTTGCTACAAGTACACCGACGAGAACTCATTAAAGTACATTTTCAGCACTTTTTCGCCAAATGCCAGCCATTAAAGTCAGTCTTATTGAACGCGTTGTATAGGAATTAGAGAGCATAAAGCATCGAACTTTCTCTTAACAATAGAATCAACACAAAAACAGGAACAGAACAAGCGCAGCCCAAATAAGTGCCGGTGCTATATGGAGTTTGCCAGGATATGCTAGGCTTTATTGTGCGCATGTGTACATGTAAGTATATGTGTGGCAATGGTGGAAGCCAGTTTTCTGAATAGAAAAGTAAAACGTGATAATTGCAATTGTTTCAGTGCGCAACGTAAGATTGATGGAATTGACTGATTGATCGACTGTTGCTGGGCATATTCGTTTTATTAAGTTGGAATGAGTGACAAATGAAGAGATTTATTGAGTGCTTTTAATTCTTTCAAAGAATTGATATTTTGATTTATTATGAAGAAGACCTAGCAATAAGAAATTTCCATTACAAACAACAACAAAATTAGCTTTTAAAAAAATTTACAGACTTTTGTCGATCTGACATATTTAAGGGGAGAAATACATGTAATATCTACTATAGAATGTACTGCTAGGAAACAGTAACAACTAGAAGATAATCAGCTTTTCGAGGAAGGTAAAGGGCTATTGTATACGCCTGGAATTGCTGATTGATCGGTAAGTCACAAAAACAAATAGTTTTATCGTCCTAAAACTTTAAACGTGATTTTCTCGAAACTACGTTTTCCAAAACGGCTGCCACTACAATTCAAAAAGTAATTTTGAGTGGTTTTAGTCAACATAATTACCCCTAGAAAAATCCCAAAATATTACACATTTTGCATAAATAAACAATTTCAAGGGGGCAATTACTGTCGATAAATAGGAGAAAATACGAATGGTTTATTAAAAAGTGTACCTAATTTTTTATTTCGTACTTTTTCTCAATTGTATAGGTTTACTCTATGCCTAAACTCATCAGTAATCAGAAATCGAAATATTTTTTGTTTTTTGATTTCAGACTAATAGAAAAAGCTGGACGATGGCAGCCGTTTTATGACTTCAGCAAAAACAGCCTTCGTGGAAGCTGTACCGCCGCCATTTTGTATTAAAAAAAAAAAAATTGTTTTTATTACCAGACACATGTCATTAACCCTCTAACCCAGGGGCGAACACAGGTAGGGGTTTTGGGGGTTAAACCCCCCCCCCCCCAATGAACGAATATAAATAAAATTAAATGTATAAAGTAAAACAATTATAAATTATAAAGCATTACTTATTTAAGTTGAAATGTTTAAAGCTACTTTCATGGTGTTATTTATTGTTTTTATGAAATTATGCTCTGTATACGCAAAAGAGCCCTGCCAGAGTATGCTTTTTCGCCTGAAATATCATCATATGCATGTATGTTTTGGCAATATTTAAATAATGTAGACAATTATGCATTTTTAATTAGGAAAAGAATTACCTAAGATCGAAAAACTTCAAATTAAAATTTAATAACTATTTATTAAAAATAAAATTAAATTTACATTTCAATTAAAGGTAAAACAAAAAATGTTTGTGCTATTTTTATGTTACTTATTTCATCAATATCTAATTTGATTTAAAAATATTTTTTTTTATTTAAATTTAATTTACAATCGCAATAATTTTGCTTTTCAATCAACTCATCAATCACCAACTCAAAATAAACACATTTCACTAACAGTTAATAAAAAACAACACAACTCACAAATTCAGATCAGCGTAAGAAGTCCGTTGTGTGAGAACAGAGAACGAATTAGCAGTTATTCTCATGCGCTGATTTTCTCTTTACTACACGATCTGTTGTTTACATTTATTCGCTTGCAGTGTACTCCTACACTAAGGGAAAAAAATATTAAATATATCCAAAAACTTTTTTAATTTATCCAAAAAGCGAGTCATTTTTGCACCAATAACGCATTTACTTAAATCGACTACGTAAATATTTCAAATTTATTTAAATACTTTTTTAATTAAATAAAATATTAAAATATTTAAACAGACTTAATAAAAAATATATTAAAATTATGCGCGAATATATTTAAATATCTTTCAAATATTTACTATTTGAAAATAAAACTATCGCATTTAAGGAAAATTTACATAAAAATATTGAAATTAAAAAACAATTTATTTCAAAAATTTGAATATTTCCCACGAGCTGCGTCCATATCAAACGCCATTTAGTGGTATATTTTATTTTCTTTTTGTGAAAATATGATTTGTGAGTGCGGTGGTGAGTGCGATGCATGATGAAATCATGTAGAGTGGAGTGACATTCTTGAGAAAATACCGAGTTGTCACTCCACCTTACATGAATTCATCATGCATCGCACTCACCATCGCAATCACAAATCATATTTGCCAAATATCCATACTATATTACCCTTGCAACATTAACTAAATGAGAACTATAAGAAACCTGCAACTGCTGGTGCGTAGAAACGGCAGCAGCATCGCACAGGAACAGAGTGCAATGCTGCTGCTGCTTGGCAGCTGTATGGAATATGTGTGTCAGTGTGTGGCATAAATAAAATTTAAATACGGGAAAAAACGAGTTGTAAGGAAAATATTTAATTTTCCACATAAATATTTAAATGAAATATATACTCAGGCGTGGATAGTGTAAATATGCGTTATTTCCCTTAGTGTACACTAAAACAAAAAACATTAACTTAAAATTGAACACAATGTGTTCATAATTTGCATTTTTTTTCATATGTTTTTCAAAATTTCAAACACACTTGCTCTTACTTTGATGATATTTGTTGCAAGCTATTTTTCAAACACAATATTCTTCAAATTCATAACATTTGTCGTCAATTTTAAAACATTTTTTTTTTTCAGTGAACAACAGTAAAGTAGTGTATATTCGTTTAACGAATATATTCATGCAGGGCTCTAATACGCATACATGTTCTACCACGCTGTTGTTCTCTGTAGAGTCGAGTTCCGCTATCAATGTGATGTACTGTACTAGAACTCTCGATTTTCAAACTTTTCGAGCACCCGGGTTACCCGAGTATTTTCGAGTATTTCGAGCTACCCGAATTTTGAATTTTTGTTTTCTACAAAACTTAAGAATCTTAACGAAAAATTAAGATGCAGTTTAATTAGTAATCGTTATTTAGTAAAAAAAAAAACAAAAAACCTTGTCTTAATCAGTTTACATCAAACATATGGACTACCAAAGCAATGTTCTTTTTTATTTAAATATAACCACACAGAGCCAAAACAACCTTATAAAATATAAAAACATATTTTTAATGTTTGTATTTTTTGTAGGCTTTGGCCGTATTAAAATAAAAACTTGTTTATGTTTTTATTTTTATAAATTTTATTTTCGTCAATATTTCGACTAAATTTGTTAGTCATCCTCAGGACCTACAAAATATATGAAAAAACACATTTACATAAACAAAACTTAAACATTACTTTTAACACAATGAAAAACAACGAATAACAACAATTAAACATTAAACAAGTTATTTAAAAATTAATTATTTATTTATTACCCGTAGCAATAAAGGGTACTTGATTAAAGCTGCTCTCGTGAACTAATGTTTTGTTTAATTAAATGTTTATAGATATGAGCGCAATTATCAGTGTCCGTTTTATAGTTGAGTCTCTTTTGCATGGGTGTGTTGATTATGTGGAGCATCTCTATAGTGTATCGTCGTGATGCGGACATTGTCAAGGATTAAATCCTTGCGCTAATACACTACCGAAATATAAAACGTCAAAATTTCTAGTTGTCAAAATATCATCATCCTTTTGGCACAGTAAAAATGAAAATTATATTTCAACATAATTGTATTCCAGTCAGTAACTTCTTCTCTACCACGAGTGCAAAGTTACCGAATAACACACGGCGTTATTGATTGTTTCATTGGAGTGTTGCATCGCTGTTCCAACTGATTTTTAGCATGATATAACGCAAATACTAAAATACAACAGAAAAGAGAACACTGCACATGCACAACAGATCCATATAAAGCATGTTTTCATACGTGTAAGTATACAAGAGTATGAAAAATACAAACGCCAACGACAGAATAATGCTGTCTCTCACTTTCAAAGTACTCACAATTACAAAAAATTTAGAAAGGATTGCACAAGAACAAAAAGTAGTGAAAAATGTACTACAAAAACTGATCCTTCATACAAATCGTATGGTAGAAAATGTCGTGTCATTTTGACCCAGATAAACGTATAGTGCACATGTCAGTTTTTTGTCTCTGCCATGCACATATGTCACATATGTACAATTTGTTTACTCTGGTTGCAAAGATAAAAGTTCATTAAATAAAATGGTTAATTTATTTTTTCTTATTTTTGATTTTTAATATGTTTTTTTTTCAAATGACGTGCCTCGGGTCAATATGACCCGATAAACGGGTTTAAGGTTAAATCGACGGATAACTTTTCGAATTCACTCCACAACTACGACTGAAAGCTAAAGCAAAGAAAGCAAAAATAAGTAACATTTTCACCATTATTATCTTCTTAAAAGGGTGTCTAATAAGAAAATTTTATAAAAGCAGATCAATTAGATTTTCTTATTAATTTTAACTGGTGTCTTCTTAAACTTTGGAGAGTGAAGAAAAAAAATGTTCTTATTAAAGTTAAGTGTTAATAAGATTTCCACATTATTTCATTCATTCAATAAGAAATCTTATTAAAAAATGTTTGATAGTAGTTGTAGTTGTTAATTTTTAATAAGATTTTCTCTATGGAATTGAAAAGATTTCTTTATGGAAAATTCTTATTATTTGGTAGTATTAAAAAGAAAACCTAAGAAAATATCCCAATTTGGTGGTCTTTTTCATTTTATGTGGTTATTTTTGGCTCTGTGCAATCATATCGGTTTATTTCCGTCTATATGTCTGCATATAATGACGATCGCAGCAGAGATTTTGTAGCCATCGTTATGAATTTCGATATATTATAAGCTTGTATTAAAAATACATAGATCATAATGCAAATTAGCGTTCTCGTATGAAAATTACGGTAACCCCACATAGAAAGTAATATGAAATTGGTAGAATCTCTTAAAATTTCATAAAAAGTCAATGCCTTAATTAAATTCAATTTTATTATTGATGGCATTGAATATTGATATTAAATTCAATGGCACAAAATAAAAGAATAATTGACTTTGTACTCTAAATATTATATATGAAATTTGAATAAGTCTATAAATAAAAATATAAAAACGCCCCCCAACATTTTTTTCTGGGTGCGCCCCTGCTCTAACCAGTAAGAGAGCCTCAGGGTAAGCATTACAGAAAACACATTTTTCATGTGAAGATGTCATTTACCGTTATGCAAATGAGTTCAATGCTCTCTGTCATACTGTTAATAACATTGCTCTCTCAAAGTATAATGTAATATTATGAAGCGTTTGTCTTCTGTTATCAATTTGTTGCTAACAAGTGGTGAAAAAGCTCGTGTTTTTGTTTTAAAAAAATTTAGATTTTAAGTATTAAATATTTTTATCTTAGCTTAAGACTTATTAAAAGGTACGTTAATAAGTTCATAATTTCATATTTGTGATGTTGAAAAATATTTAGTTTTGTGTTTTAGAGAAAAAAATATAAATACGCCTCAAGGCACTCTTGTCATTCGGCGCGAACATTATTTTACTCCTCGCATTTTTTTTATTGCATTTTCTGCTTGGTGTTTTTTTTCGCTTTTGCACCTATTTCTAAAAATTTTTTGCAGCTTTTTTTATAGAATATCTATTTAACAATATCCGGAAACAGTTTCAGATCTACAATGGTTGGGGCGACAACATTGTTCAACCAAATTGTCCAGATCTGGGCAGCTCGGCAAACATTGAGTGCCCAAACTATGAATGGCTTTATGTACCACATCATTTACTTTGACAATATATATACCTCGTTGCCGTTGCTGGTCTACTTGCGAGTATTTTTGATCTTGGTACAGTTCGATTGAATCACATCCCTAATTGCAACCTCCCGCTGGATAGTGCTGTAGCAAAAGAAGAGCGTTGGTTCTCAAAGGAGTATGTGGGCTCAATATATGGATATTATCGATATTACTACTGTTCTGTGGAAGAGCGATAAATCGGTCAGGCTGGCTTCGACTTATCTAGGCGTTGAGTCATTCGATCAACACAATTCGAATTAATAAGTGTCTAAGGCTAAACGGTACTTTAGAAACAAAAAACAGCATATTGAAGTCGATTGCTCACAAATCATTCAGGAATATAACGGTCATATGGGCGGCGTCGCACAGTGGGAGGTCTTCATACAAGTTTTGGCCATAAATAGTAAAAATAAACCTAGAGCTTTGAAATTTGGTATGAATGCTTTGTATAGTTAAAAATTAAATATATATAAGTTTGGATCAAATCCGCCCACAGATACGCCCACCTTCCATACGAATTTTTTTGCAGAAAATAGTACAAATAAGCGTAGAGCTTTCAAATTTGGTACGAATGCTTTGCATACTTAAATATAAAATATATATAAGTTCGGATCAAATCCACCCGCAGACACGCCCACCTTCCATACAAATTTTTTTGCAGAAATAGTAAAAATAAACGCAGAGCTTTCAAATTTGATATGAATGCTTTGCATACTTTAATATGAAATGTATATAAGTTTGGATCAAATCTGCCCGTAGACACGCCCACTTTCTTTTTTTAACAAAAGTTGTAATCTTGAAGTTAGTCTTTACAAAATATCCTCGTGTATTGGAATGTATTGGATGTATTGGATAATGTATTGGAAAAAAGTATTATTTCCGAATTTGAGCAAAATTTGCCGACAGACACCCCCACCTTTTATCCTAATCTTCTTTCTTTCCATATAAAACTTATTAAACTCTTGGTATACAAGTTTAAATTCTATGGGTTTTAACTTTTTTCTTAAGAACATAAGTGTAAGCCGTACGGAGTCGGCATGAAATTTAAAAAGCTAGTTTACAATTTTAAAAATATTTTTTATTGCTCATAAAGCTCATTTTGTATAAATTCTCGAGCTTCTACTGACAGCTCTTTGTATTTTTCGTCTCTCAACCTTCAATACCTTCAACAAGTCGATCATCTACTCCACAAGATGAACCGCTACCTGGTGCTATAAGCGCTACCGGAATAACTAGCCATCCTGTTGATGACGTTCGTTTTGACGCTAACAATCAATCCGAAAAGAAAGGTGGTAAAAATGGTGTATACTTTGCAAAAAGTCGCAATCTCAGTGTATTTGGGAAGTATGTAATTTCCATTTATGTTGCTCTGCCGTAAAAAATTGCTTTTTTTAACACCACACTAAGAAGTAATCCATTTTTTTTTTTTTATTTTTTAAAATTTAAATTTTAAAATTTATTTTTGATTTCTTCAACTTTTAGTAATAAAACTATACGCAAATAAATTTTCCAATTGTGCTGATTTTTTGGTCTTAACCGACAAGAGTGCCTGAAGGCACTGTTTCTTTTTTCCCCCCTGGAAGACAAACGAAACATCAAAATGACAAATGGATGATGCCATTGAGTTTTTAATGACCAAATTATGCTAGAAAAAAATTCCCAACCATTTTGCATTATTAATAGAAAGTTGCCGGTTAGAGGGTTAAATTATGTCAAAAATGTAAAATGATTTAATTATTTTATCATCCTCAAAATAATTCACGAAAAATTACTGATTTTCGAGCATTTACATGTATTTCTCTCTTTAAAGAGACAAAAAAAAAGCATAGCCATCTACATATTTTAAGTCGGGTTCTTTAAAAAAAAAAAGGCAAAATTCTCACGCCCTAATACGAGGGCTGTTTCGTATATTACCGGCCTGACCTAGAGATATCGAAGACAAGTCTAAATTTTGACTTCGCATTCTATGGTATGAGTACTGTCTCTCACTAGCTGACATGCCAACTTGTAGCTCTAAAGTTCTGTTTAGGGGGTATTCTAGTCTAGAAATTTGAAATTTTTAAAAATATAGGTTAAATATTCAAAATTATGTCCTTAAAAGGATTTCTTTATATATGACTTATTTACGAAATTATAGTTATTTTTGCAACGCAGCGTTTAGTTGCTCAGGGAACAAAAATTTAGTTATAAATATAAATTAAACAAAAATTTTCTGAAAATTTTCACCTTTTTTTAAGATTTCTGAAAAGTAAAAAAAAAGAGCGAAAAAAATCTTTATCTTTTTCACCAGATCTTTTTCATCTATAATCACCATTGTGCGAGAAGATTTTTTTTTTTCTTATTTTTTGCGATTCCAACCAGGGTAATAAAATCTTTACCAATTAAGAATCTTTTCATTTTTTTTTTAAGTTAACTAAAAGGTTCGAAATCGGGACAGGAAGACCACACCTTTTTTCCCCCTCTACGTCAACAGCATGAACATTGTACAAGGTGAGCCATCTAGAGGTTTATTTTTGAATCATAGGTTATTTTGATACTGACAGCTGTTTCCCGCTCGGAATTTTGATATAAAGTCAGTATCATATTTTTGCGGATAGAAATGAGTTGATTTACGCTTCAAATTTCATTCGGAAATATTGGAAACTTATTTCCAAAGTAAGTTATTTGAAAAGAAGATGATTTGGGCGAAGTGGAGCATGCACCGCGCCTGCTGTATGCAAGTTTGTTCAAAAAGTTGCGCACTGACGAGAATGTGGCTGCTGTAGCCGAGAGTGTGAGACTCAACTCACGAACATCAACTCACCATCGATCTTAACAGCTCAACATTTCACGCACTAGCCTCGGGAGAATTCTGCACAAAGAT
This sequence comes from Pherbina coryleti, assembly GCA_943735915.1. Classification (NCBI taxonomy): domain Eukaryota; kingdom Metazoa; phylum Arthropoda; class Insecta; order Diptera; family Sciomyzidae; genus Pherbina; species Pherbina coryleti. The sequence continues at coordinate 19,944,451 of OX030951.1, forward strand.
CTGTGATTATTTGCTTACAAGGTCTAATTGACTCAGCAATTGAAGGCGTACGACCATCCGCTTCATTATCGCCTAGCAGTTTGGGCTTAAGAGCCCGAACAGAATCAAAAATCGTTGCGATCGACGACATCGCAAAGCAATAGAATGCATGAAAATGTATGAACACGTCCAGAATAAAATCGCAGGTCGGCAGCAGCAACGATATAAGCCTGAACAGAATCAAAAATCGTTACGGCCGACGATCTTTGTTGTTGGAAAATACATGAAAAATGTAGAAAAAACCGCAGCTCGCTATCCGCAACGATAAATCACAGACTTCGAGCCCGAACAGAACCAAAGATGCTGTCGGTTGTCGTGTGCGCTGTGCAACAAAATACATGAAAATCTATGCAGCCGCCAAAAATTAAATGGCCGTAGAAATCCACGACGGAAAAACGCCAGAATAGAAGCAATTCTAGTTTTTCTCTGACGGCTGGCGGATCTCTCTTTGAGTGGCGTAAGTGTTGCCATATTTTAGCTAAGAATTGGCTGTGTTCAGAGTTTTTTTTTTAGTTCTTACCATGAGCTGACATTTCGTTTTGTGAGTGTGTGTTGCATTTGTACCATTTCAAATGCCGAAAAGCAACGCTGATCCGACAATCGACAACCGCTCCTATTCTGGACGTATTCTCAGCGGATTTCTCCGAGAGAGGTTCGCCAACCGACAGCCGCTTTGGTTCTGTTCGGGCTCTTAGCATATATTCTATTTCTTCTCTTGCGATCGACGATTTTCTCTCTGAATGCTATTAATGTTGCCATATTTTTTCTAGAAATGGGATATATTCACAGCCATTTCCTTAGTTTTTATTAAGTCTTGACTTTTCTTCTTATTGTGTGTTGTATTCACACAATTAAAGAAACCAATTGATTGAGACATTGAAGTGAAATAGAAAAAATAAATAAAAAAATTCTAAATAAAAGCAACCCAGAATCGTCAGTCGCAATCGTTTCATTCTGAACGTGTTCTCTGCTATTCACGACCAGAGAAGATCGTCGGTCGCAATGATTTTTGATTCTGTTCGGGCTCTAAATTGGACAACGATTTTGGGCGAAAAATCATCTTTTCTGACGAGGAGCATTTTCATAACGGCGGCTACGCTAACAAACAAAATTGCCGCATCTGGCGCTCGGAAAACCGGCGCGTTATTGTCGAGAGGCCAATGCATCCACAGAGAGTGACAGTTTGGTGCAGAATGTAGAGTGGTGGCATCATTGGACCATTTTTCTTCGAAAATAAGGCTGGAAACAACGTTTCGGTCACCGGTGGGCGTTACAGAGCCATGTTAAGCGACTTTTTTTTACTAAAATTGGAGGAATGAATTTCGACGATCGCTGGTTCATGCAAAATGGAACGCCATACCACTCGGCCCATGTCACAATCGATCTTTTGCGCACCAAATTCCCAAATCAGCAGTCTTGGCGCTGTCAATTGGCCGCCTCGGAGCTGACCCCTTGGTATTTTTTTTTTTTTTTTTTTTTTTTGGTGAACCGTAAAGGACCGATGTTATGCCAACAATCCGGAAACAATTCAAGCACTTAAGGCCAATATCATCCAAGCAACTCGTGAGCTACAGCCCGAAACCATCAACAAGGTCTTGGAAAATTAGAGTGGCAGAATGCGCTACTGCGAAGTCAACCGAGGCAACCACTTGAACGACGTTGTTTTCCATAATTAATGGGAATGTTTGCTCTTACTAGTAAAGCCATAATACTTTAAAAAAAATATTATGGTAAAAAAGAATTACTTTGTTCATACACTAAGGGAAATAACGCATATTAGCATTATCCGAGCCTGAGTATAAATTTTATTTAAATATTTGCGTGGATAAATCAAATGTTTTCCTTACAACTCGTTTTTTTCCCGAATTTGAATTTTATTTATACCACTCACGTACACACATATTACATGCAAGCAAGCAGCAACAGCATCGCACACGTACACACATATTCCGACAAGCAGCAACAGCATCGCACTCTGTTCCTGCAGTATATTTCTTGCAGTTGGAGGTCTTATAGTTCTCATTTAGTTAATATTGCAAGGGTAATATAGCCTGTAAGTTTGGCAAATATGATTCGCGAGTGCGATGCATGATGAAATCATGTAGGGTGGAGTGACAACTCGGTATTTTCTCAAGAAGTTCTTGAGCCGGTTGTCATTTACCTGCACAATTTCCTTCTTACACCCCTATTCCGGCGTTGAAGTGACAGTGACAAAATCGTGACAAAGTGTGGGGAATGACTATTGTCTTGTTCTTCTATTCTAGCAGATAAGTGACAGATCAAAAGATTCAGTTTGTCATTGCTAGCAGTCATCACCTACGGAGCAGGTGACAAGCGAATTTTTGAAACGCTTTTTCTTTAGTATTCGGTGTTTTGTAAAATCTTAAAAACTATAAATTGTTAAATTGTGCGAAAAAAAAATATAAATGAACAATGAGAAAGTAATTTATAAAAATAGATTCGTACATTCTTGCCGAAAGAAATAATAAAATAAAAAGGCAAAGGCTGAAGCATTTGAGAGATACAACCAATCCCTTTTCTATGCAGGAATCGGTGTTTACGGAAACATTCCGGATGCTATTTATTCTATTTGTCTACAATTTAAATTTTTCAGAATAACAGCCCGATTCTGTGTACTTGATAAATTCACCTTATTGAATATTCATCAACTATTGACTATTTATCAAGATTTGGTATTCTGTGATACCATATTCATCAATATCTCATTTGCTATTGATAAATTTATCAAGAGAGTTGTGGTTGCTCGTAGCAGGCAATATCAAGGTTAATATTAACATAATAACGTTTATAATAATAATTATTTTCTACAAATTAATACACTTTTTGTGGAACATAAGGAAAATGAAAACAGAAATCGTTTAATTATAGCTGCTGTTGTTGTTCGTATATCGAGTGTTGCTGCTTTTCACACTCCTCTCTTTGCTTTTCATGCACATCACGCTGCTTCTCTGCTCTCTGTGTCATGCTATTAATGAGAACAATTAGCTGTTAACAGGAATTCACCTCCTCTGGTGAATTACGAAAACTTTTTATTTATCAAGGTTGCTGTAGAATACTAAAAAAGCTTTCGCTTGATAAAATTCTTTACAAATTTTATTGATAAATTAATTATCAAGAAAACGCAGAATAGGGCTGTAAATATTTTGGCACATATTAATAAAGTAAAACAGCTTTTCACCATAGTGTGGGGAATTTTATAAGCTTTCTAAGTGTCATCTTTGATGTAGAATAAAATAACAGGAATGCATAACAAGTGCATAACACGGTCGGTGACAAAATTTCAATGACAGTCTATTGTCACTTCAACGCCAGAATAGGGGAGTTAATCTCTAGCTTACCTTTTCTGTTTATAGTTTATACTATTTTGGACATTTGATGCCATATTATTGCACCAACTGTCAAAAATAGTAAAAATTAGAGAACGAAAAAAGGAAAATAAAATATATCACCAAATGGCATTCGATGGACACAGCTCGTGGGAAATATTCAAATAAATTGTTTTTCAATTTCAATATTTTTATATAAACTTTCCTTAAATGCGATAGTTTTATTTTCAAATAGTAAATATTTGAAAAATATTTAAATATATTCGTGCATAATTTTAATATATTTTTTATTAAATTCTGTTTAAATATTTTATTTAATTAAAAAAGTATTTAAATAAATTTTAAATATTTACGTAGTCGATTTAAGTAAATGCGTTATTGGTGCAAAACTGACTCGCTTTTTGGATAAATTAAAAAAGTTTTTGGATAAATTTATTATTTTTTTCCTGTAGTGTAGTATTACATTTTTAAAAAAATAAACTTGTATTTGGCCGAGCCTGTATACATAAAATAATTTATTAATATTAATTATTTACCAAATTAAAATTGATTCAGGTTTAATAAGTTTAATGCATAAATATTTCATTATGAAACGCTCCGAAAAGATTTCAGGCAATTATAAGGAAAAATGTCAAACTCCCAAGTGCTATGTAGCAGATTAATTCTGTTCGCTTTTCTTGCATTATAAATCAAATAAACCGAAACAGAAACAGAAACAGAATATTTGCTGGACCAAGAACTTTAAATTATTAACAACGCTCTGCAATCAATTTGATCAAAATTACGACATGTATCTACCAAAAAGCCAACCAACCAACATACTCGTACGCATACTTAGCCAAACAATCACACTAACGCACACTCACACACATACAGTGCCATGCAAGAACGCTTTGTGACAAATGAAATCTTAATTCACTCGGTTGAATCCTTCCGATGGCGGATGTTTTGGGTAATAATAATTTCTTAATCACACAACAATGCACTGCAGCAGAAGGATATAAATTCCAACAAAACCAAAGAGAATGCATTATACAGCACAAAGAACCGCTTCGTAAGAGCAGACAGACAGCCAGACAGACAAACCAACAGACATTAAGTAAGGATGAAAATACGAGCAAGAACGAGTAATATCAAAAACGCAACAACAACAGCAACAACACTTTGCAGGCTGTTGTCGTTGACATTGTTGAGTGAGTTCAATGAATGGAATGCAGTCGGAAATTTTGACAAACTACTTGTCATTCTTTGAAGTGCCAGTTTCCGAAAACACCTCATTGTGTTGAAGTTATTTTGGGTTGTTGTTTGAATTGTTGATATCATTGTTGTTGTTGTTGTTGTTGTTGTTGTTATTGTTGCTTTTGTTACCTTGTATTTTGTTGTTCCTTAAATTACATTTTAAGTTCTAGAGGTAAATAGTACTTGGTGCAAAGTCGAGCAGCACTTGAAAATTGAATTGAAAAATACTTGTATCTTAATTAATTCCAATCAACTATTTTCAAACTTAATTAAATAAAGTTATATACAAAATTTGATTTGAAGAGCAGTATGAGAATAATTTTAAGAATAGGAAATACTTTTACATAATTTCAATTTTACTGATATTCTTCAAAGTTCCTAAGATTTTCAGTTGTTCAACTACTAAACATTTGATCTATTATTTGTAAAATATTAAAATACATTGTACTTAATATATCACAATTAAATATGTATTAAGAAAATACCTACTTGGTGTTTCTTTTTAAGAAAAAAATTCTCTCCTTGATGCTTTTTCCAGCTATCAACAGCTAAAATACATTATACGAGTTGCTATAATTGCACATCTATACCAGAGATCTGCAATGAGTACTAATGAAATTATTATACTTAAGTCTTGAGCCATGACTATTGGTGCAAGTGTGTACTTATACCAACTCAACAAAATACTTTGACTCATTCCCACCAAAAAAGTTCTGGGTTAATCATCTTATGTGACTCACTTGTTCATGTCAGAGAATAATAAGTATGAGTGAGTTGAGTATTATTTTGTGTTTTGCCTTTTTGTTGATTTGTTAACTTTTTCGTGTGAGAAAATGAATGAGTTGAGTATTATCTTGTATTGTGCCTTATGCTTTTTGCAAAACAATTATAGTTTGTTTCAAAAAAATTCAAATAACAAGAAAGCTGAACTAAAAATGATTCTAAGTACTTAAGTCATTGCACTGAACTCATGGTGTTTATTGGTGTTGTGAGTCATTACGGTATGCAAAATAAGTACATTGAGTCAATGAGAGACTTGAGCACTGCACCGGTTCATATCAGCAGATAACTTTTTCTTTGTTGCTTTGTGTGAAGTGAGCGAACGAGTATAAGTGGATATGAGTGCAAATTCTTCTTTGACTTAAATCCACTAACACTCATTCTTGTGTTAGTCAACCAATGACTCAAAAACATGAATAATTGCAGGTCTCTGATCTATACCATCTACATATCTTCGAGTGAGGTAAACTTAAGAACTACTGAACCGATTTTAATAATTCGTTCAATAATTCAAAGCTTCTTTTTTGACCTAGGCTATTGCATACCTTATTTTTTAAAGCCTACCCTTAAAAGTTATTAAAATTTAGATTAAATACCATCTAAAAAATTAATCAAAAATTATTCATGCACGCTGCATTAAGCAGTATACAGCTTTTCCTTTCTTTTTTATTACTCTGTTGTAAAAAGCTCTTTTCGATTACGCTTTGCTTATAGGCATGTTCGGAAAAAATGAGCTAATGAAGCAACAACAATGTAAATTTTAAAATAGACAGAATATATTTCCTTTTCGATGAAATTCCCAACAGTAAAATTTTTAAAATAAATAAAAATGTAAACATGAGCATTAGTGTGTCCCTTCTTTTTTAATATTTTAATTTGTTGAGGCTTAGGCCCTAGTTTCGTTCATTTACCCTTAAAACACTTACTTACTTACTTATCTGGCGCTTACAACCGTAAGGCTGCGAACATAGTAGACGCGAGTTGCTGATCCGAGCCGATTGAAACTCAAAAACGCATTCGGGTAAAAGAGATGCATGACTTGCGTACTGTATTGCTCTAATATGTTTTTCGGCTCGGCTCAGCAACTCGCGTTCACTATGTTCGCAGCCTATGTCGGTTTTGGCCTCGTATTAGAAATTGCGCCAGCCATTTATGTTCTGCGCTTGCTGGCGCCAGTTGGAAACACCAAACGTGGTCAGGTTATCCAACACCTGATCCTTCCAACGAAGATGTGGGCGTCCTCTTCTGGTTGACCACCACCGGGCACCGAATCGAATATTTTTTTCGCTGGAGCGTCGTTTTCCATTCGCTCAACATGACCTAGCCAGCGGAGCCGCTCGATTTTAATGCGCTTTACTATGTCGATGTCAGCGTACAGCTCATACAGCTCGTGGTTCCATCGAATTCGGTACTCGCCATTGACACAGATTGGACCGAAGATTTTAGGAAGGATCTTTCTCTCGAAGGCTCCCAGAGTCTTTTCATCAGAATAGCTCAACGTCCAGGTTTGTGCTGCATATAATAGGACGGGCATGATAAGTCCGGACTTATAGAGCGTGAGTTTTGTTCGTCGAGAGAGGGCTCTGCTTCTCAATTGCCTACTTAGCCCAAAGTAACACCTGTTGGCAAGAGTTATCCTTCGTTATAACTCAATACTAACATCGTTGAAAGAGTTAATGCTGGATCCCAGGTAGGGCTGGACCCTTAAAACACACTAAAATTAAATTTCTGCTCATTTGGATAACGACAACCTGTGCCGACATGCATCGAAATTTGTTCATACAAGTTATTAAAACAGATTTTCCTGATTGGTTACCGTCTAACTGCCAAGTTCTTATGGTTCTATTTTATAATATTCTATAATAATAATAATATAATAATAATATTATAATTATTATAATATTCGCAAATCTTGTTGTTGAGTGTATTAAATTCAGGGAAAAAGCTAGAATACCTACAAGAGCTGTATGTTACTGTGTGAAAAGCTAGTGGACCTTCATCAAGCATGGCGAGAGCTACAAAAAAACACAGGATTTTTATAGGCGCTGTGAGGAAGAGTTCTAAAATAATTTGGATAATATATTTGATATAGCATATGATAATGCTTTGGAGCGTATGAAAATAGATGAAGACAGAATGCTTTTACAAAAACGACGAGAGCCAGGGCGTCCAGGCTGTTTAGCGGGTGTGGACAAAAAGTTGGACGAAAAGGAAGGAAGTATACGACAGAAAAAAAGACTCAGACAACTATCTTCAGATGGCTTGATGACGTCTCTTACTACACAAGAGTCAATTCAACCTCAGGAACAACCTGACCTATCTCCCAGCTCTGATGAAAGCCTGGATAAACCTTTCCCATCGACATCACAATCTGTAAGTTCTGCGACTTTTTATAAAAGATGCAGGAAAGACCTCATCACGCCTTAGCAAGTTGCAGCTTTATATAGATGTCAATTACGCATAAAGGATTCCGTTTATATACTTCAGGCTGTAGTAAAAGCCCTAGATCTCAGTTGTGAAGATTTCCCAATCAACAAATCTTCTAATCAGCGCACTCGAACGCAAAGTAGAAAGGATAGAGCGGAATCCATAAAATCCGATTTCCAAATCAACATGCCCGAAATAGTGGCTATTCATTGGGATGAATTACATTTATTACAAGGGTTAAAAATGAGAAGTTCTAAGGAAGAACGCTATTCGATTCTTATTTCATTTGGAGAGAAGGAGCAACTTCTTGCTGTACCAAAACTAGAGAGTTCTTCTGGTCAAGATCAAGCTTATGCTATTTCAAAGGCCTTTTTTGATTGAAACCTAAACGGTAAAGTGCAAATAATGTGCTGTGATACAACTGCATCTGATACAGGGCATTTGAATGGAGCTTGCGTGCTTTTGGAGCAAAAACTAGATGGAGAGTTGTTACTCTTTGCCTGCTGGCATCACGTTTACAAATTTGTCTTACGAAGTGTGTTTAAAGAAAAGATTCATGAAGTCGCAAACAGCCCCGGTATTTTCGCGATTGAAGATTGATAGCAGTTTCCTCCAAAAGCACGTTTCTTTGTGGAAAGAAGACGCTGCGTTTGTGGGTGCATAAATTAAGATTATTTCTTTAAAAACAGTTAATGATACAGCTGAAGGAGCATTTAAACAAACGCAAAATTTTCATGGTTTAATAACTGCAGAAGAACAAAAACAGTTCTTGTTACGCTATTTACAAGAGGCGTCCGTGGCGTAGTTGGTTAAAGTGCGTGGCCTCTATGTCTACGAGCCTGGAGACCCGGGTTCGAACCCCAGCAGCGACAGGGAATTATTTGAATTAAAAATGATTTTTCTGTACGTCCGTCACCTCTCTGCAGACAATGGCAAACCTCAGAGAGTAATCAAAATGCCATGTAAAGCTTCTTGAGAACGAGAACATTCCGTTCATTGCCGTTCGGAGTCGGCGTTAAGCATGTAGGTCCGGTTCTCGGTCAATTGTGTACAAACTTAATAACACGCACAACACAATTGATCATAAGAAGCTAGGTCAAAGTATTTTCAAGGGCTGAAATGGCCAGTTATTAATTTTTTTTTTTTTTGCTTATAGGCATGTTCAGAAAAAATGAGCTAATGAAGCAACAATAATGTAAATTTTAAAATAGACAGAATATATTTCCTTTTCGATGAAATTCCCAACAGTAAAATGTTTCAAATAAATAAAAATGTAAACATGAGCATATTATAATACTAGCTTTTTCCCGGTTCGCTTTGCTGCACCTTATCTAGATAAGTACCTGAAAATGTAGTAATGCCTTCAGCGTTATTATTTCTAAACCATCTCGTGCACGAAACATAGGGGTCGTTCATAAATTACGTGACCGACTTTAAATTTTGTTTTACCCCCCTCCGGTACTCTTTGTAGTACATTTAAAAAACACTGCCCTCCACCCCCATAAAGTAACGTAGTATATGAAATAAAAAAATTAATTGATTAAAAAATATTCGAAAATAGAAAAAATAACTGTCGAAAAGAAATCAAAGAAAAATTATCCCTTTACTGCACTTGCCAATAGTTAACAGTCAATTTAGACGGTCAAACATGAAGATGTAAGGATGAAAATGGTTTGAAATGTTGGGTTGTATTAATTTCAATTTTTTCGAGTTTATTTTTATTTTTGGTCACATTACTATATCTGAGACCCCCTCCCCCCATTCGTTACTTATCGTAGTACATTTTAATCGTACAAAACATTTTTTTTTTAATCGATATAGATTCTTATCTATATTATGGTCCCAAAAATGTCTGTATAAAACGTTTTGTATCAAATGTATTGAATTTCAGATCGATGAAACTGTATGTTGGGTTTACATATTATTTTTATTATTATTCTTTTTTGAGTTTTTATTTACAATATTTTTGCTTTACAAAAAAATCAATATGTATTTTTTTTTTATAAAACGCAAAATTCGACAAAACATTTTGTAAAATGAAAAATAGGCCACTTCGAAATTGCCAAATTTTTTTTTTATTCAACCATTATTGTGTCTACTTTGAGCTCTAAGATGCCAAGGTGTACAAACTTCCGGTTGCCTTATTTTTTAGCCTGCTTAATGGTCATAAAAAGCTTTTGAGTTTTATTTCAAGGCAAGGTTTCAACAATTTTTTATAATTGTGATATTGAGAAATCACAGTTATTCCTTATTGCCCCTTATTTAAGTAATTAAATACATTTTTGTGGAATTTCAAGAGATTTTACCATTTTCAAAAAGTCACTTTGTATGGGAGGTAGGCGTGGTTTTCATCCGATTTGGCTCATTTTTTAACTTGATCTTTACTTTTTAGATACAAGCTTAAATATCGTTATTATTGCTTGAAAATTACGGCTGTAATCGTGATCACAGACAGAAAGGCAGACATACAGACGGACAAGGCTAAATCGAATCAGGTGGTTATACTGATTAAAATTATGTATACTTTTCTATACCGACAACGCCTCCTTATGGGCGTTACAAACTTATTTACAAACGATTTTCTCATTTCTTAGTTATGGACCTAATTATATTGCACGCTTACTCGTCCAATCCCACCAAAATTTTGCAAGAATTTTAAAGATCACATATTATTTATCTGTAAACATACGTTATATTACAGCGCAAAATGTGTTTAAGGTGTATGACAGCTGTACATGCCCACTTGTACAATCGCACTGAAATTTTTTATATATTTTGAAAATCATATACTACACGTCTACGTTTGATTTTGTTATTGTAGTTTGTCTTATTTCTTAGATTTAGTGCAAAATGTATTTAAATTGTATCGCAGCTGCCACACCCACTTCTCCAAAATTTCTGAAATACTTTTTTTTTGTACTTTCCAATACCTTAAACATCGAAAACTAACAAAAAAAATCCACAAAAGCATTTCTTCCGTCTAACTTGGGGGGGGGGTCCTTCATAAATTACGTTACTAATTTAGGACGGTGGATTGGTTTTAAGATGTACTACGATAAGTAACGATAGGGGGTAAGGGGGTCTCAGATATAGTAATGTGACCAAAAATAAAAGCACTGAACTTGGTGCTACACAGGTGCAGCCTTTACGAGTACTCTCTCAAACATAAGAAATGATTCTTTGCATAAGAAATGAGGATACACTTCTATTCTATTTCGAAGAGTCCCCAAAACTCCTGCTTCTTCAATTACACTAATTGACTCTTGAATTGAAAATGGAATAGTTTTATCGATGAAAATAATTGATTTTTAAAATTTTTCCTTAAATTTATCTAGTCATGATAGCACACATACCAAGAGCTAGTCAAGGTAATAATATTTTTATATATATTTTCAAATATTTTTTAATCAATTCATTTTTTTATTTCATATACTACGGTACTGCATGGGGGAGTGGAGGGGTTTGGAAATGTACTACGAGAAGTAACGAAGGGGGAGGGGGTAAGAAAAGTTGAAAATAGGTAACGTTATTTATGAACGAATTCATAAATCGCATCACTGTGCGTCGTTAGGCAGCGTTGGTAGTCGAGTGATAGCGCGCTTGTCTGCCACTCCAGAGGTCCCGGGTTCGAATCCCAGGCAGGACATGGTCCGATGCCTTAACCTTTATTCATTTCTTTCCTCATTTTTAATCAATTGTTATTGAAAATTCATCAATTCTTACTACTCAAAAGTAATAGCTGGCGGTACATCAGTTTTGTGGAGAGGGTCGCTTGTTTAATACCTTGAATTGACTGAGGTAAAGGCATAAACCTCAGTTAATTCAAAATCAAATTCACATGTTTTTACATTAAGTGACGAAAATGCTTAGAACATTCTACACATTTTTCATTTCATTACCGCCTCCCTCTCACTAATCTATAAACCCATTTCGAACCAAGACAGTTTTGACTGAAAAGGCTTAACAAAATAAATCCTTGGTTTAAAAGCAAAACAAACAAAAAAGTGTAGTTACAACTAAATTAAAGTTTATTATTTGTAGTTGTATTTATGTAGTTGTGTATTTGTTATAATGTTAAAAAAAAAACTAAGCTGTCCGCAGTGTTTGTCCCCTGCCCTGCCGATACTCCGAATCAATTTGATGTGGTTTTTGATTCATCAAGCGACTCTGGGGACGATGAAATTTAAGATTTGATTTAAGATCAAACTAAAAGCGAAGGTAATGATTTAATTCGGAAAGTGTTGCACGTTTTAATGCAGAAAAAAAGAGAAACTGCATTTTATTTCACTTACACGACAAAAACATTTTTTAAATTTTAGTCCGAAAAGTGTTCGTTTACTTTTTTTTTTCTCTCTTTGAGAGATATTTTCATACTGTTTTTATTTTTTCATATTATATATATATATATTTGATAACTTGTATTTGTTTGTTTTTGTTTGCTTTTGTTTGTTTGTGAAGAAATAAATGTTTCATTTTCAATTAAACTCAATTGACGCTCTTAGTTCAAAGTTTCAAACAAAGCGTAAAAAAAAATGAATGGGCCACCAAAGAATTAGCTACCGAGAATATTTTTCCATACACACAAATACACACACATTAATTACAATATGTCTCAAAAGGTCCTAAATGGGCAGTGTAAAAATTCTCACGAATCTTAAAGAAAAAACCAACAAACACGAGCCTCGCCCAACAGCGCACACACGCAAACAACAATAAAAGCAAAAACATAAAAGCTTTTAAAGTTAAAATAACACCCAATAAAAAAAAAAAACTACAGTCACAACAATGCGATGATATTCATGCTAAAACCGCGAACATAAGATACTTAATGTTGTTAATATTATTATTTGTGCTATCGTTGTTGCTGTTGCTATTGCCTTTGTTGCTGTTGGTAGCTATTTCTGTGTACAAATAAGAGCCTAAAAAAGTTTTAAGAACTTTTCAAGGAAAGCTAACGAAAAAAACAAGAAAATTTGTTTCTTTTTATTTGCGCCTTGTTCAGCAGTATTTAAGTAGCTTATGACTGACATTTCTAGTGTTGAGCCTGTTAAATACAACAACAACAACTACAACAAATCGTATAAATGTTAACAAACAATAAAATATGAAGAAGCTTAAAAGCTTTAAGTTAAAGTTTTAAGCATAAATAAGACGTTAAATAAAAAGAAATTTTAAGTTTGTTTAAATATTAAAAATTTTAACAAGAAAATTCCTTTAAACAAGGTCTTAATACGCTTCAAATACAGTGAAATGCACTTCACACGCACACACATAGCAACACACGCAATGACACAAATACAAACACACCCACGGACAAACCTTCAAACAAACAATTCAATTTTTGAGCTTTGAACATTGAGCGTTGAGAGTTAATTTGAGCTTATCCAAGTGATAAAAATTTGCCACAGCTCAGGCGCTTTGTAAAAAAAAAAACAACTTAAACGGTAGCTACAACAACATAGGAAAAAAATTGTACATCTGCCTGGCTTAATGCAGCGATGATACCTGAAAATAAGGCTTAAAGCTCGAAATAAAATAAAGTCATCCAACCGCTCTATCTTTCGTGTGTATGTATGTGTGTGTGTGTGTGTTGGTGTGTATACCAGCATGTGTATTACTTACTCTCGAATGACTTGCCAGCATTCTCACGTCTCGTACTCGTCCTCACAGCCCCAACCAAATCCTTGATGTTCTGTTGCGTTGCCAGATTATTTTCCAATGCTTGACTTTGCATCATGCCGACTGTCGAATGTGTTTTTTGTCAGTCACCATAGTTGTGTGCATGTGCTTGTGCTTGTTGTTGTTTGTATTTACTTGTATTTTTATCATCATCTCATTTTTTTTGCACGATTTTTCTTTCCTTTTGCACAGATACAAAATTGATTTGTTCGCTTTTTTTGCGCTGATTTAACGCGTCGCGACTCTTGCTTTTCACGCGATTAGGCATCAAAGCGGCATTTGATGCGTGCAACACAAACACGCAACCACACTTTAATAGGCACACACACACACACACACACAAACATTGCAGTAAAATACCACACTGTCACCGTGTGCGTGCTCAACATTCTTGACAATTTAATTTGGCTAAAATGTTTGCTTTCGTGCTGCGATTTGAGCCAATTGAATTATTTTTACGTACATATTGTTTTTTAATTTTTTTTTCAGCATCAACAAAATGTCTGCAAATGTCATACTCATATTTTGAAAACTACTCAATTATATGCTTAATCTGAGTCCTTTCCAAATAAAGCATCCTGTAAACTTATTACTAATTTCATTTCAAGTCTTCATTTCAAGTCTTTCTAATGCCATATCTATACAGAGAGTTAAATTTGAGTTTCCGGTACAAAGTTGAGTTTTGCCATTGAAAGCAAAATAAACTCTTGAGCTTCCCAGTACAATTTTGCAGGATGAAACTCAACTAAACTCAACTTTATTTATGTGTTTATCAAAACTCAATTTGTGAAATGCCTAAAAGTATGCTAATGTTCATATAAGAGGAAAGTAACTTAAGATGCAACTTTTTAATAACAAGGTACGTTGAACAATTTTGTGGTGAGAAATGTCAAAAACAGCTGTTTACCAAAGAAGCGAAGAAAAGAACTTGGTGATGCACTGAACACATTGACGACGACAGCGACATTACGACATCTGTCAATTTTTTTTTTACATGCTTTTCTTATGGAGGTGAATGTGGTGAAAATGTCACGGCGACAAAGCAATGTTGCTGACGTCGGTATAGTACAATTTCTAATTTGACGAGCGACAACATTGTATTTACAATAAGGGTTTTTGTATGCGTAAATGAAACAATCGTATGATATTTCCAGATTTTTGACCCTATCTTCATGCCGTGTCGTAAAGTCGTGTAGTCGTCAATGTGTTCAGTGCATCAAGTATAGACGATGAGGTCTTCATATTAGTATGGGTCGATAAAAATTCCGATATGCGGAGCGCAAGGAGGAACTCGCATATGTACACAGAGATGGCTGCAGCCATGTCCTTAAATGGAATTAATGTCACGGTGGTGGATGTTCCAAAAAAATATGAGAACACAGAAGTAAACAAAGAAATGTCACACTTAACACAATTCTGCCGACGCCTTTCTGTGCGAACAGCTATGGTTGAACTCTCTGTATAGACTTGCCGTAACATTTCGATGTCTTCTTTGTAGAACGATTTATATTTGACCTCAAAATATGCTTCATTTTCGGAAATCACTTTTTGATTCCCAATTTGACTCTAGAATAAAGTGATATATCGTCGTTGCGCATACAAAAAAGGTAATGTGTTTTTGAAAAAATTTTCAGGAGACAAAAAAATTTTTGTTTTTTAACAATTTCAACACTGTTTTCACATAGCCAGCTAATTTTCACATTTGCTAACTTCTGAAATAATAAAAATATCAAAAAACCATTTGGTGAGTAGATGGGGTTTTTATTAAATGGTTAAATAAAAAAATAAAAATCGAAATTTTACACATAACCTTTGTTGTATGCGCAACGACGATATTCATGTTGAAGAGACCGTATCACCTTGCAGGCAAAAATAAAAAAAGAGGTCACACATATTAGATTTTTTCCATATATTCGACATTTACTGTCCAATCTTAATGATTGACCGAATGATATATCAATGTTTTAATGTCGAGGAGTCAATTTATTTTTGCTCTAAAAGTCATTGGGGTCAGTACTTATCCACCAGATCCCAGTTTCTACCATCCTAATGTACCATTCTAAGATCATAAAGTTAAAGCTAGCAAAAAAATCGCTAAGCTCTTCCGAAGAAAAAATATCGATTATCCCAGTAGAAATATTTAAAAACTATTTTCTTTTTTTTTTTTGTCGAACGTAGCTTTTCTTCTTTCAAATCTTTCATCATATCTTCGACATTAACAGTCCGATCTTAAAGAATGATCGATATTTTTGTTTCGAGGAGACCAAATTTTTTGCTCTAAAGGTCATTGGGGTCAAGAATCCCGTTCCAGGTATCAACTTCTTCAACATAAATTGCAAAAAAAAAAAACAAGGGTGGTAAAAAATTTTTTCCGTATAACTTTCGAAATATAAGTCACACTCAATGAAACTCGGTTTGAAAACAATTTTTGGAAATAAATAGGATGAGTGCTCCAATGATAATAAAATTTTTTATGCTTAGTTAATAAAAGCTAAGAAAAATATCAAAAAAGGTTGAAATCAGTCAGTCCTTAGGGGTACCTCCCTATGGCCTATATCTTTACTATTATATAAAAGGTTTATCACGTATCTTCGTGTACGCTAAACTAATTAAATACTAAACCGATATTAATAATTCTTTTGCTAATTCAAAGCGTCATTCTTAACTTAAGCTATTGCATACTTGATTTTTTAAAACCTACCATCTAAAAAACTTCATAGAAAATTCTTCATAAACGCTACATTAAGCAGTACAAAGCTTTTTCTTTCTTTTCCATTGTGTGTTTAAAAGCTCTCTTTGATTACGCCTTGCTTATAAACATGATCGAAAAAATAAGCTAATGAAGCAACAACAATTTTAATTGTAATATAGACAGAATCTATATCTTTTTTAATGAAATTCCCTACAGTAAAATGCTAAAAATAATTAAATATGTAAACATAAGCATATGTAAATAAATATAATTCATTGTCTAAGACGTAGTACTCTCGCAAAATAAGCGATACTTCGTCTTTATACGAAAACACGAATGAGGAAATAAGACAAATGCTATTGCTGTTTTCGACTCAGCTGGTAAAAAGCTTTCATTAGCAGTGTTGCTAAGCTCACATTACAAAGGTTGAAGTTTTGATAAAACACTTATCAAGATCCATTTTTGTGCCTCTTTTTTATGTGTGATGGTACCACGGTCACGACAAAATAATGGTTATGCTAATTTGATGAAAGTAATTAATCCATATTAGCTAACCAGAATAGCAGAATACCTTATATTCTTTATTGCTGGAAAAGTATGTGCGCATTAGTTTTTAGTTGTAAATATGAAATCTACACTCAGAAAAAAAACATTGGTAAAATCAAAATTTTTCATTGGTATATCTGCCAATTTTACATTTTGTTTCATGCTCAAAATTTTATTTTTTTGTATTGAAATGGCTGAAGCTGTTGTTTTAAAAAATTTCCCCTTTTAAATCAATATGTAAAAGTTTTGAAAAAAAATGTTGAAACAAAATGGGTTATTGTATAATCAAATACAACAAAATGTTTTTTTAAAATTTTTAAATGTTGATTTAATATCGTGTAGCTTTTTGAAATAAAATGTTACAAATGTTAAAACAAAATTCTGCAGGTTTGAGTTGAAATATGAAAAATGTTTAAACGAACAGCTTCAAAATGTTCAAACTATAATACTTCAGTTTGGTTCAACATTTATTCAACTTTTAACAAAACATTCAAGCTGACGCAATGTTATTTCAATATTTGATTATAGATGTATATTACTTTTGCTTCAAACTCTTAAATGAAACAGTTTTTTATGGATTAGAAATTATGTTTTTTAATAGTTACTTAAAAATAATTATAAAGAATAATTTTCTTATAACCTAAAAAAATAAACTTAAAGAACTCGATATTAGAGACACAAAATTAAAATGTAAAAAATTAATATACATAAATAACGTAAACATAGTTTTAATTTGAAGTATCAAATTTTTCACAAAAGTATACTTCCTTTTTTCTTATAACTTTTTCGCCATTGCAAAGATAATAAAAGTGGATTGGTGGACCATCTACTTCACTAGCGCTGACTAACGCCATACCTAATTTATTTCCTATTTTGTGGGACTTATAGTGGTCCAAATGTTGCACAACTTCCCACTGATTACACTTCTGATATTGCCTTGAACTCTTCTACTGTTATTCGGTCCTTTTTCACAAATAAACTATCTATTATGCAGTGGACAATATCGGTTTGATGTTTTTTTTCAAGACGCTTATGCTCATTGAAGCAGTTCACCACAATTTTACCCCTTACGCTTTCATTGAGGATCAAGGTAATGTTTTCTAAAGGGCTCACTGCGCCAACCGTAAAAATTGCAGGCCCTTTTTTAAACTCTTGCAATTTGTAACGAAATTTAATTTTTGATCCCAGTGAGCTTACATCTGGAAAAAGCTTGTCCAAATCACTCTCTGTTATATGTAAAAATTCACTCATTCCAATTCCAGCCGCTAAGCAAAAAAAAAAATTGTTAATCTAATTGTTTATATAAAAAAAAGCACAATGAAATAAAAAAGCAAGCGCTATACTTACAACACAATAAATCGTAGATTTTTTGCATGTCCGATTCCAGCAGCAAATCTTGCAGTGACTCCATTTTTTTTTTTTTAATTTTCCACTTTACTTTCGCTCAAACTGTTTTTCTAGAAAACAAACGAATGAATGAAAAAAAATAAGCAACAAAACCAATGCTTGCTTATAATTCTAAAATTTTTAACTTGCTTATAATTATAAATTTTTTAATTTTTGTTTTTATTCATTGAAGAATTTATCGATAAAATTAAAAATCTGTGAAACATAACCGAGCTACATTCAATTCAATGTATTCTTTTTTTTCATTTAAGACACAAAAAGCTTGTTTTCAAAGGTTTATTTTAACAATTTTTAACATTTTGAATCAACATTTTACAGTTTTTGAGAAAACATTTTTATTTGTTATTTCAAAATTTTTATTTTTTGATACAAAAGTTTCTAGTTTAATTTCAAAATTTGTATGGTAAAATCAAAAGTTTTTATGTCAAAATGCTAAAATGTTGATTTCAAATGCGGATTTTTTTCTGAGTGTATTTATATAAAAACTAGTGTACATTTTTGTCACCACTTAATGCGGAAAAGGGTCGACCGATTTCAACAAATATTTCAGGGCACGTTGGGAGAGTTTGCACGAAATTTGCCCATTGGTAACTTGGAGATATGGCATTTTAAAGATTTTCCCATATATATACATTAGCGTGGCCGTTATTTTTTTTTTTAATTTCTTAGTCTCTCTCCCCCCCAAATCGGTTCAGTTTTATGGAAAAAAAAAAATACAAAAAAGTTTCAAAGCGATAAGTTGTGTTTAAGGGGTGTCGCCCGCCCCTCAAAGTTGGCCTTCAAGCACATTTATTCAAATGTAGTTTGTTTGTATATGAGTATCTTTTTAAAGAACATTTTACAAGAATATGATGTATGGCAATATTTTAGCTCTTTTAGTCAACAACATTAGCTTCAAGGAAGTTTTTTGCTAAAATTAATATTTTAGAAAATAACCAACAAAATACCAAAAATTATATGTACCAAAATTAAATTTATATGGAAATTATTTGTTCTAAGCATGTGCGGTAAAAGCTTATGTCTATTAAATTATTTCATACATAGCTATACTACACTGAAAAAAAAATGTTTTAAAATTGACGACAATTGTTATTAATTTGACGATATTTGTGTTTAAAAAATAGCTTGCAACAAATTTCGTCAAAGTAAGAGCAAATGTATTTAAAAATTTTGAAAAACATATGAAAAAAAATTCAAATTAACAACACATTTTGTGAACACATTGTGTTTAATTTTAAGCTAACTTTTTTTTTCAGTGTACGTATAGT
The DNA here is from genome assembly GCA_943735915.1 of Pherbina coryleti. Taxonomy (NCBI): domain Eukaryota; kingdom Metazoa; phylum Arthropoda; class Insecta; order Diptera; family Sciomyzidae; genus Pherbina; species Pherbina coryleti. The sequence goes on from OX030951.1 coordinate 19,963,875, forward strand.
CAAAAGATAACTAAACAAAAACAAAATTATTGAGTTATATTAAAAAATTTATAACTCTTGACTTACAGTAGATTTCTTAGAGTTCGAAAATTTCTTGTTTGAGAAGAAAAAAACTGCTCAAGCCCACCACTAATGAATTTTGAAACTGTTTGTTTTCCCATTGTGGCGCGGTTAAAGTTAATTTGTTTTTCTTTTTCAATATTCAAAGCAGCGACCATATTTTCTTTTATGAAGTTTTATGAAGCGACCACATTTATGAAAAATTTCAAAATCAGTCAAGCCCTAACGTAACAATATTTGAAAAATTTAAAAATGCATAGCCAAAATTAAACGTTAACAACTGGCAGCAAGGAATGCAAGATGAAGTGGTAATTTAGTACTTGAGTTCATATGGTCACCGTTGGCAACAGTACTACAAGTGGCGGGAGAGCTATATAAATATGCTGGGGGTTCCCCATCTTCAATATGTACATCTATCTATATTCTTGGTTTGTTCAGTTGCTTAAAACTTGAAAATGACGGGACCAAATTGGATACTTCCTTCTGCGAATATGTGATATAGAATTTTTTTGAGCTATAGGTCACACAGCATCGAAATTTGATATTCGAATGAAAATTTATGGGCGTTGTACAAGGGGTGTGGCACTTTTCCAGCAGCCCAAATTTAAGGTATAACTCTCGAACTATAAGTCACATTCCATTTAACTCGGTAAAAACGTACTTTACTTTATTTAGTTGTGTGTTTTGACTGAAAAAATTGAGTGACCATTTAACAAGTGAGCGTGGCACTGCCGATACAATTAAAATTTAGGTATCAAATAGCTTTGGAAGTAGAAGTAACATAACATTAAAACTCAGAATGGAGAATGTATTTCTACAAGAGAACTGAGACGGGCATAGGAAAAGGGGTTATAGCTTCGAGCACACAAGTCAAATTTTTGACATTGAATAGCTTTGGAACTAAACGTCTCATGACAATAAAACTCAGTATGGAGTTACTAATTGCCAAAGTCTCTCTACTGGAAAACTGGTACGTGCATTGGAAAAGAGGGTGTGGCCCGATTTTCTATACAGAATAGCTATGTAAGTTAAAATCACAGGACATTGAAACTCATAATGGAATTGCCACCTGGGAGTGATGTTCCGCTACTGGGACACTGTAACGAGCAGTGGAACATGAGCATGGTGTCAGACTAAGGGACTAATAAAAGTTTTGAATTTACTTATTTAGGGTATTCACAAGGTGTGCTATCATGTCATATAATCATAATGTTATAAAATTTTACACTAGTTTAAAAATGTAGTTGTTGCCTTCCATATAAAAATAGTACTAAAATATTACAACCCTAAAAGCTATGTTTATTGAGTGTCGTATTCCATTATAACTTCCAAAATATGCTTTTTGAACAAATCGGCTATTATTTTATCTTTTTCGCTTTCTTTTGCATTGTGATAACAAATATTTATTTTAATTTGTTTTGCATCAGCTGATTGAGAGTTGAAATAGCACAATAAGTTATAAGAGGTTGTTCACACTAGTTGTAAATTTTTATGTTTTCAACTTAAGACATTTGACTTTATGAGACCTTGTGAATACCCTAATTATTTCCAATATACTTGACGGGTGCAGCAACGTGCGCCGGGTATCGCTAGTTAAATATATAGTACAAAATACAACTATACAAAAGTTAACCGATCTTAATAAAACTTGGTCAGAAGGCTAAGTAATAGATGTAAACTTAAAATCGATGAATTTTTAGGGGTACCTTCCTTAAATCTATTTTGATTTTTTACCATAGTTTCATTTCATGATATTGTTTATTATTTTATTCATCATCAGTACAATACGAGCATTCATCGCCAGTATCACCTAAGCCCTTAATAAAATATTTTAAATATTTATCATCCAAGAGTTTTTTTTGCCAAATTTTTCTTTTGGATCAATGGATCTGTTTTAGCAATTATATAACTCATTAAATCTCAGTTAGAATTTTGTATGAAATTTTTCCTAGTATGGCTTAAACAAATATTTCGTAATTCCTTATGTTGCGCTTCTAAAGCTTCCTCTGACAAAAGACCTGTTAAAGAATGGAAAAAAGTTAGTTACGCTAAAACTAAAAATTTATTACCCATTGGAAGATGAGTATGAGTATTCCATAACTTCGCAGCCATGTACTTTATTTTTATGGCGGGTACTTGGCATGTAGAACCAACTGTAATTATCTAAATAGAGAATCCTTGTTTCGGAAAAAGGTGAACGGAAAGTAGTTATTAAAGATCGGATAGTATTTCTGAAAAAAAAAAATCCAAAGAGAGCATATTTTTCTGGCGTCTAGAAAGGCCTAACGCCTTAAGAGAAGTTAATATAACAAATTCAAATTTTTTTTATATGTGCGGTGGGCGTGTCTTTCATTAAAAGCCGTTGTTTCATTAAAAGTCTATGTTTTGGAGGTGTCTCAAGCAGAATGGGATAAATGTTATGACAAAAGGTTTGAACGCATGAACAATTTTATTTATCAGAAAGGAGATTATTTCGAAAAACAAAAATTTCGTCTTTATAGTTATTTACTCCCGAAATATATGTAGTGCCCTACATATCGCACCCATCTTCAAAACAGACACAACTCAATATTTTCACGAGAAGAAAAAAACCAGTTTGTTTTTCAAAGGAATCCATACAAAACAAGGAGACAAAACGATTTATTTTTTTTTTTTTTTAATTAAAGAGTAAAAAGATGAGTGCAAAATTTTAATAGTTGATGGAGGTAATCGCTGCAAATAGTTTAATATTAAAAAGTAAAAATTTGTAAATTTTGAGTTGTGACTGTTTTGAAGATGGAGTGCATAAAACAACAGAATTCCACAGAATTTATGCACTAATCAGTAAAACATTCCCATTAGTGTGTCATATTTGTCTTATAACGCATCACTTCTCATGATCAATATGAACTCATGCCCTAATAACGAAGGGGTTATATCCATCAGATGCAAATCAATCTTTTGAATTGCATGACTTCAAGTATTGGATTAATTTTAAACTTAGACATAAGCAGAGCTTTTGACTTATTTTTACACTTAGATAAATCTTTTTTTCAGATTTACATGCAACAATTTATGTTATTTTTTTTTTCTTTTTCTTGTTGTTCTTATTACTTAAGCTTTACCATAATAAAATAATAACAACTAACAATAAAATGCACTTAAAGTGACAAGCATGAAAATTTGCTATGTTCCTGAATTTTCACATTACTTTATAGTATGACTTCCATGTCCTACTGCCCATGCCCTCCCATTCATTTTTCTTACATATTCTCTATAGTTGTATTTTTTCATTTATTCGACTTCTTTATTGCATATTCGTTGCATTTATTTTCGTTTTTATTATGATTTTAGTTTTTATTACATCAAAGGACATTCGTCCTTGTCAGGCTGGTTGAGTGGCAATAAGTTGTTGTAGTTTTATTTTTTTTTTTTGCGTCTTGTTGCTTTTTGACTTTCTTGTCTAGTTTTAATGTTTAATTTTAAGTTGCTGCTGCTGTTACTGTTGCTGCTGCTCTTGTTGTTGTTAATGTTGTAGTTGAAGTTGTTGTAGGTTGCATACTTTTAAGTTAGTGTTTGATATAAGTTTATGGTTGCTTATTTTATCCTACATTCCGCTTGTAGTTACTTCCTTTCCTCTTCTCATCTCTGCTCGTCTTGTTCTACAGTCAGCTGTTTAATACATATTTTCTTATTCCTTTTGGCCCAAGAATAAGTTTTCAGCATAAGTGGCATTACATTGCAATTTGCAACACGTACAAGCTGAGTACAAGTTAAAAAGCAAAAAAAAAATGTTGTGTTTCCAGAAAATTATGGCAATATGGCGGTTGCCGGATGCTGCTGGTTTGCTAACGGGGCTTACTTGGTTCTTCGGTTTTATTGCAGTGCTTATTTTTATTCGAGCTTTGTTGCCGGTGTCCCTGTTGCGACAATAACGATGTCTGCACGATGTCTGCCGACTGCAAAAGTGTCTATAGAACTGTACTTATTGCACTGAAAAAAAAAAAAAAATGAGATAGAAAAAGCTAAATAAAACATTTGCTTCTGAGGAATGCATGCTATACACTTTGTGGTTGAAGTTTAAAAGAGACATTATTTATATTAAAATACAAAATGTTTGCCTTCCTTTCAAAATGCTACCAATCGGCCTACATATCGAAAAATGGTCTGGAAGTATAGAATAAACTGGCCATTTTAGCCCTTAAAAGACTTTTACCGAACTTCTTATGATCAAATTGTGTTGTGCGTGTTATTAAATGTTTGAACACAATTGAACGAGAACTGGACCTACTAGTTTTATGCCGACTCCGAACGGCTAATGTGCATGTTCAAGAAGCTTTACATGGCATAATTTACTCTCTGAGGTTTGCCATTGTCTGCAGAGAGGTAACGGCCGAACAGAAAAATTAATTCAATTGAAAAAACTTTCAGATGGAATTGAACCAGGGTTCTCTAGCGTATGGGTCAAGCACTCTACCCACTACGCCACGGCCGCCACGTAATAAAATACTCAAGACATTAAAATGCCATGATTGGGAAAAGCTATAAAAGCTTTCAACATTTAAAAATTATTTGATTATAATGAGGGTCCTTTTTATGCAAGAGGTTTTTGTAAGAGTCCATTTATGACTAATCTGATTTGCAGAAATTAAAAATTAATACTATTTTCTTTAAAAATTCAGAGATATGTAGGTTTATGCCTTGTCATGAAACCGGTTTGGGCTTCATCAAAAAATTAAATAAAAAATTTATTTTGACTTAAGAAGTTAAAAAACTATCGCCATCAATTCTACAAGAATTCAATTCTTTTTTAAAGGCACGCAAATATTTCATGACTCTCACTCCAAATGATCTATGTAAGAAAGAAAACTGTTACATTGTTAAATATTTATTTATTTTTGAAATTTATTACTTACCTTATTAACCAACCTATATTTATTTCATTTTTATTCCTTTTCTTACAGTGTAATTGAACCAAAAGCATGCCACGTAGCTGCAGCACAAAAAAAATTCGTGCCAACAAAAAAGCACGCTCAAATTATTATTTACAACAACTAGAAATAACAAAATAACACTTGAATCGAGAGCGACGCCTACCGGAAGTAAGTTTTGCTTTGCATATAAAATCATACTTCCGCTTAGAATTTGCGCGCACTTCCGTTATTTATATATAAATAGAAAAAAGTTTCAACAAGGCGCGCACGAGCTTGCAAAAGCTTACACAAAGTTATTTAATATTTCATTATTATTTTGGAGTTTGATATCTTGTTTTTTTTTCCCAATGATATTTTTATGTGTTGTTCACTCTGTGTTTTTTTTTTTCTATCATTTTGTCGATAAAATTATTTTATGCTGCTCTACAAAAAAACAGAATAAAAAGGATAGAACATTTCAAAAAGTTGTCACTATAACAACTTAGTTTCGCTGCTGCTTGTCCGGAAGCAATAAATGACAGTGGCCAAGATGATGCAGCAGAAGAAATTGAAGAGCTAGCAAGTTGGTGGCAGCAGCAGCAACAACATTACAAGAAATAGGTGTGCATGTAAATCAAGCAGCCGGCAAAAGTTCCTAGACATAAAAAAAAAAATGAACGCCTTGAATAGTGATGGTAAATATTTTGCAAGTGCAGCAGCAGTGGCAGACAATCTAATTTAAAGTTTAGCTGTTAAGCAGCAGCAACAACAACTGCAACAGCATGCAGCAGCAATTTATTAGCTCAAGTTGCAGCAACGGTAGAAGTTTTTAATTTGATGTTTACATTGTAGAAAGATGATGAATATGAATGAATTATTACTGTTATTATTATTATTATTATTATTATTATTATTGTTGTGATTATTGCGTCTAAAGTTTTAAACATGACTTGTGAGCGGAGAGAGCCCATAAGAACGCAGTTAAACTTTGTTTTAAATAAATTGTTGCATCTGTCGGTGGATAACTAAATATTATGTACCGCATGTTTAACTACAGATAAGAAAGCTACCTAAAAAGCTTTGAATTATCGAAAATTTTGAAAAATTTTCTAAAAGTATTTTCATTGACACAAATTTGAGCTTTAGGTCTAATATGTTGACAACAAGACAACATGAAGAAAGTGAAGGAAACAATCACACCGTTTAGGAACCCCCAAAAACGGATGTGTGGAAAAAAGAATAATAACAACAAAGTAACATTCTCTGATAGCGGACAGAAGATGCACATGAGGTTAACCTTGACACAGGGTGCATTATTAGTAGATAAGAACTCAGTTACTAATGAAAAAGCGTTCTCTCTGTCAAATAAACTTCCGGGTAACTTTCTTGGCATATTGGCAGTATAAGTAAAATCTAAGTAGCTTGAGTGCATCACAGTGAAAAGTCATGCAAGGCTACTGATGAGTTGATGTAGCAACCAACCAGAGATCTGCAACAAGTCGACTTGACTTGTAGAAACTTGATATATTTCTACCCTACAAGCCACGACTTGCTTCTGAAAAACAAATCATAAGGCAGACTTGATTCTATTTTGTTTCTACCCTACATTAATTGGTAGAAAAAAAAACCAAGCTTTCTACTTTTCAAGTCTGTTTTAAAGTCTATGCGAATGCGTTGCCTAGACGGTAAAAATGAAAAAATGGTATAGAAATGGTATTTCCTTGAATTGTACCCTGCACTCAAGCGTTTTTTTTTTTGTTTTTGTTTTAATAACTAACAACAGTTTTGACGTGACAACATAACGATTTGCTGCGTAGGTTTCTAAAAAAGTTGAAAAAGTAATTTTTTTTTTTTAAATGCATCGGCATTACATTCCATTGATACTCGCTGTGTATAGGTGCTATAACGACAATAATGATACGACAGTAAAGGTTAGTTCTTTGACTTAATAAAAAAAACCATAATTAAAGACATCTTCGGGACTCGGAGGGACCTGCTTAAACAGTGCAACTAAAAATTAAGTCATGGAATTATAAATGTTATATATAGACGCTCCGCTAAAAATTATAACTCTCCAGTAAAGACTGGTTCTTAGCTCTTACGACAAAAATAGACAAAAAATGCCTGATGCCATAAGGCTGCGTAGAGAACCACTCCAAGTTAAAAATGCAGCTGCATGATAGCTTAGCAACTACATTACATTGCATTATTACTCGGTGAGTATATGCATGATGGTAAATATTATAAATGAAAATTAAGTATTTATACATGGCTTTAGGATAAAAATTAAAAAAAAAAAAATAATAAGACATTATCTTCAACTGGGCCGAATTTAAAATACCCCCACTGCCGGACCAAAGTATATTCAAAGTCTTTAGCAGTCAATAAAATGTTTTGTACGGGAGGTAGGCGTGGATTCCACTCGATTTCATTCAATTTCTGACCCAGAGTGCATATTAAATATCAAAATTCCAAGTCCATTTATTAATTTTTGCGGAATTCTAAGAGATTTTACAGTTTTAATAAAGTCACTTTGTTTGAGAGGTTGGCGTGGTTTTCACCCGATTTGGGTCATTTTCAAACTTGATCCTTATTTTTTAGATGTAAGCTTAAATATCGAATTTCGTAAGCTTGAAAATTAGAGCTGTAATCGTGAGCACACAATGGACAGACGGACAGGGCTAAATCAATATGTCTGCAAGGCTCCTATGGTAACCTCTTTTAAAATCTTTGACACTCCAAAAAATGTTAGGGCACGTATAGGTACCAACTTTAGGAAAGAAAACATGCACTCATTTCTGTATATATTTGGATCAGCAACAGGCTGACCATTTATTTCAATTATTACCGTCAGAGATTGCAGCTAAGTCAACAAAAAAAGCAATATCGTAGATGCAACGGTAAATTTCATTTTATGACAGTATAGATTGTTTTTCGGCACATGACAGAAATACTCGTAAACTTGTTATGTATATCACAAGAGCGAGGAACAAAAACAAAAACAAAAACAAAAACAAAAACAAAAACAAAAACAAAAACAAAAACAAAAACAAAAACAAAAACAAAAACAAAAACAAAAACAAAAACAAAAACAAAAACAAAAACAAAAACAAAAACAAAAACAAAAACAAAAACAAAAACAAAAACAAAAACAAAAACAAAAACAAAAACAAAAACAAAAACAAAAACAAAAACAAAAACAAAAACAAAAACAAAAACAAAAACAAAAACAAAAACAAAAACAAAAACAAAAACAAAAACAAAAACAAAAACAAAAACAAAAACAAAAACAAAAACAAAAACAAAAACAAAAACAAAAACAAAAACAAAAACAAAAACAAAAACAAAAACAAAAACAAAAACAAAAACAAAAACAAAAACAAAAACAAAAACAAAAAGATACAGTAGTTTCGACTATGTCGTAACACAAGACGTAGAATTATTCAATTCGCGTTTGATGGCATCCTTTTTAAAAATATTTATTCCATACACCTGAGCATATGAGCTTTAAGAGAGTGACCTTATAAAATATGACCTTCAAAAAAATAAAAATAAAAATTTACATGGCATTTTTTTAGACTGAGGACTGTCATTATGTGCATAGGGGTAACGCACTATCTGCAAAGAAAGATAGTTTCAATTGGAAAAATTTTATTCTCAGGTGAAATTCGAACAACGGACGTCACGGTTCGTAAAATTGCTAGGGCCGTTGTTATACAGACGCTCATATGATCCCCGATCACGTTCTTTTTTAGGGTCTTTTTTCATTTGATGAGCTCATTCTGGCCAAAATAAGTTCCCTCGCTCACTCTCTCAAATTTCTCTTTTACATTGAAACAACAACAATGCATGCCCGTGATGAGCCCATGAGCGTCTGTATAACAACGGCCTAGTCAACGGTAAATTCACGTTTTTGTTTTTTTCTTGTGTATAGTAATCATTTGAAGAAAAACAGCCAGTAACATGTCTACTTTTACTTCATTATTTTATAATGTCATTTGGGTGTAGTAGATATAGGGAATTCCTTATGATGTGTTTAATCCTAGTAGTCAATATCAGACTCTTAAAATATTTTAACCAGATCTTAAAGTTCCTATACTAATTCATTGAAAGTTTTTAAATAAATGTTAAATACCAAGTTAATGTTAATTTCTTGCCAATTTTCATCTTGAAATTTTTTATATATGAAACCCTCCCTGAATATTTACTCTTCGCATCCACTGTTTATACTAGAAATGTATATCGAAGCACGTACCAGTGGCTGACCCAGATTGGTTTTTTTTTTTCGTGAAAAATTATATTTCCAACTCGATTACAAGCCTAATTGGTAACTCATTAGCAGCGTATAATATTAGAATCCTTCATCCATTTGTTGGAAAATGAGGGAAAAAAAGAAAATCCTTGCTACGGCATTTCTGAGTACAAAAACAAAACGTTGCTTGTAAACGTATTAAGCATTCATTTTTATGAGCATCTCTCAATTGTGCTTATCATCAATCCTTTCGCCATGATTTAATCCCAGCATCACATACACTGCGTCCTTGAGCAACAACTACCACACCACGCTCATATGTTTGTAAACTATTGCAATCTCGGCTTCTAATCCCTTTTAATGATTTAATCGCTTCAACAGGCGTTGCAAGGAGTAGTACGGGGAGAAAGAGGAACTATAAGAGGAGTACCAGATACTATAAGCAACCTATAATATCTAGTACACGATGCTGTTCGATTCCGAATTCAATGTAAAGGATATCGGATTTCGTGGGAAGAATCGCAACCACGTCAACGATAGCTTCTGCTGCTGTTGTTGCTGCTGCTGTTGCTGATGCTGTCTTATGACGTCTGTGAATAACAGGAGTTGATTAAATGAAGCTGTCGTTGTTGTTGTTGTTCTTGCAGTTGTTGTTCCAGTACTTGTACAAGCGTTCAAACATAATTTCCTCACATTGTGTTTGATTGTGTTTCTGTGTGAGTGAATTTATAAATGAGGTCTTACCATGCGTCTGTGTACATGTGCGTTTGTGTGATCTTTTTGGTCGGTCTAATTATTGGCATTAAATCAGCTTTAAAATGTGTTACATCCGCAGCGTGCAGATAAGGTGACTTGCGTGATGCCAAAACGATGTTAGTAGTGATTGATGACAATCTTTGTAGGCACGAATTCTTGCTGATATCATGAGATGAAAACCACAAAAGAATTGCTAATTTTCCACTACATAGGACGTATTTTTGAGTACTTATTATAAAAAGTAAATTTAAATTAGTAAAAATATAAATAAATTGTGTTTATTCCAATTAGTGGACAGACGAGGTGAAAAGTCCTATGGAAATAAATGTCACCACAATCGCATGTTCCATCTGAAATTTGTGAAATACCATCCTTAACTTATGCTATGTTCACACAGAGAGTAAAGTTTGAGTTTCCAATACGAAGTTGAGTTTTGCCGTTAACCTCAAAATATACTCTTGAGTTTCCAGTAAAATAACACATGATGAAACTCATGTGGTGTGCATAAATAAATATTATCATAAAGAATATTTACTTAATAATAACTGAACAAATATTCCTTTAAATTAATAACAGCATTTATTAATGCTTACTTTGCATTTTGTTCTTATCGCAGTTGAATGGGATTTTCCCACTCAGCATAATCCCACATTGTGAGTTATTTGTGCACACCAAGTTACTTCGTTACATATACGTGCCAATACGTATTGAAGCAACAGCAAGCTTAAATGGTTTTAAGCTGACTTTAGAACAGTCGATCGGCACTGTAACATGAAGGGAGTACCAAATAAATGTTTATATCTAATAAAATATACTTAAAGAATAAAGTTGAAATAATAATAAAAACCTAATTAGTGTACCATCATTTAAAATACAATAACAAACCAATAATATATACCCAGAAAAAAGTGAATCATCTTATGATCGATCCGGGAGTACTTCTTTAAGAGCAGTAGATTGCTCCCTATTGATCCAAGCTAGGTGTATTTTGTGCTCTCTTTTAAAATTGCATGTCCAAAGAAGGCGAGCGCTACCTCTAACATCCCAGGCGAGCAGATAAGGAGCGTTCAATATATGATCCAAATTAATCAGTAAAGAAGCTTTTGAAATATATGTTTTTACAAAAATAGCGAGAGCATTTTCCTAAAATGCACGTCCCTCACGAAGAATGATAGAAACAAGATTACGCTTTTCGCAAATGAGAGAGAGAGAGTATGACGTCATCCAGCGCTATTGTCAGACTTTGGAATAATTTTTTTTCAGGTCCACGCCTAAATATTTTTTTCTTATTTTTATAATATGTACATCGAGCTACTAAACCTATTGGTCGAATAGTTTAGGGGATAAAAACGTGAAAGTTTAAAAAATTTATATTTTTTCATTTCTTTTATAATTCTTAAAAAACATATTTTTTAAGAATTATATTGTGAGCTTAATGCCTCATTTTATAACTCATTTATATTTTTTCGTATACGAAAATATCTATATTTTTACACAGAAGAGTAGTTATTTTTTACTTTCATTTTTCCGCAAGAATTTATTTTCAATTTCGTCAATTTGCCTAAGCGATCGCACTCATTATTATTAAGCAGAAGTGCTGCGTGACATCATGCACTAAATTGAGAAAGAGAGCATTAGATAACGGAACTGCGGAACGCGTAATCTTGTTTCTATCATTCTTGGTCCCTCACTTAGTTTTCTTATTTTGGCATTCATTGCTCGCCTATTGCTCTCCAGCAGAAAAGTGGACCAAATTTAAAATAGTTCTGAACTAGTTCCAAACAGGACCAGTACTAGTTCCACTACAATACCCTTTAACATTGAACGAACTGACGCTTTTTGCGGGTTGATGTCATAGGAAAAGACAATTGTCCCCAGAAACACTCCTTTTTGCCCATATTTGAACTAGTTGCATTAGGAACATTTTTAAACTGGTTGCTTTCGCAGTAGCCTGAAAGTGGTTCCTTTTTAACTGGTTTTAAAGTGAACATATTAAAAGTGTAAACATTTAGTGCAACAGAAAGGTCCTAAAGATCTCATTTGTATCTTATTTTCCATCCACATTCCAGAAAACATTTTGTATATAAACATTTTTTTTTATTGTTTTTTCTTGTGCGCAGCAAATTTTAAAAAGTAGCCAGAACGCGTTTATTTTTTTCAGCAATACTTTTGAAAACAAAAGCAAAGATAACTGTTCTACACTGATCGCCTTTTGTACTTTTTCAGAGCTACTGAGAACTGCGCTAGAAATAAACTAGTTCACTTTTTCAATTGGCTCCAAAATAACTGCTGGGTCCTTATCAAAAATTGAGGGAGTTCTAGCGAAAAATACTCTCTTTTTGCTCCCATAAAACAACAAGAGAGCGCTCTATTGTTGCTCCTCATAAGAGTGATCCTCCACGCATAGAAATTTTTCGTTCACCACAACTGAAAAAAACAAGAAACACAAACGAAATTTTTAGTTGGGAAAAAAATTTTTCAATTGCTGCAATTTAAAAATCATTCGCGTATATGACAAACGAAATTAATTACTTGCAACTAAATGACGCATTTCTCGCAACTGAACTATTATTATGACAACTGTTGAAACGTTTGCAAATAACAATTTCAAGCACGACAAACGAAGTTCGTTTGCGGCAAACTGGCAATAAACGTTTTTTTTCTTTGCGTGTATATTTGTAAACTGGGTGCATGGACATTTTTTTTTTTGTTATTGCGTTTCTGGAGCCTCTTTAAGCACGCTTCAAGTATCTGTTACTACCTGCACATACACAGAACCAAAAACGTACTTAATAACAAAGAAAAAGTTCTTTGTCCCAATGTATTATACATTAAAATTGGTCCAAAGTACGAGTTCCTTGGTTCAATGAATCTTTGTTCTTACGTTATTTCTTTGATATGCTATGAAGAAAAATGATTAATTAATGACACATACAACTGTTACAATAAGTAAGTCTGTCCTTAGAAATTTTAAAAAAATATCAAGATATATTTTAAAAAATCAGTTTCTTATTGAGATAAAATTCTCTAATGGTTTTTTAGATATTACAACACAAGAACTGGAACAAAATTTTAATGAACACGAACAATGAACTGTTCCTTAAAATTAAGAACAACGATTCATTGAGCCAAAGAATTCGTTCTTTGGGGCAATGAATAGTTCTTAAAAATCAATGAATTTCGCTTTATGAACGAGATTCTTTGATTTTAAGAACATTATTTGGTTCAGTGTAGAAGTTAAATAAATAATAAAATTACGACATTTATACTGGAAAGATCGACATTGAAAGCGACTCACGGTGCGCCGATCTCTTACAAAAGTGGAACTAAAATAGAAGGAGTGCTCCTATAAAAATGAAATTTTGTATGTTCAGCAGGTTAAAGCAAATTAAGCCTTTCAATTTTTGCCTTACTTACTTACTTATCTGACGCTTACAACCGATGGTCGGTTTTGGCCTCGGATAAGAAATTACGCCAGTTGAAAATACCAAGCGTAGTCAGGTTATCCAACACTTGATCCCTACAACGACACTGTGGACTTCTTTTTCTGCGTTGACCACCACCGGGCACCGAATCAAATATTTTTTTCGCTTTTTCCATTCTCTCAACATGACATAGCCAGCGGAGCCGCTCGATTTTAATGCGCTTAACTATGTCGATGTCAGCGTACAGCTCATACAGCTCGTGGTTCCATCGAATTCGGTACTCGCCATTGACGCAGATTGGAGCGAATATTTTACGAAGGATCTTTCTCTCGAAGGCTCCCAAAGTCTTTTCATCAGAGCTGCTCAACGTCCAGGTTTGTGCTGCATATAATAGAACGGGCATGATTAGTGAATAAGTAGAGAGCGTAAGTTTTGTTCGTTCAGGGCTCTGCTTCTCAATTGCCTACTCAGACCAAAGTAACACCTGTTGGCAAGAGTTGTAATCCCCTGTAGATGAAGTCCTTAACAACCTCGAAGGAGATGAATGTCAACAGTGTCGTGGTTTCCAAGACTCTGGGACTGTTTATTTGTTGACACCAGGTCTTTCGTCTTATCTGCGTTCACTGCAAGACCCATTCAACTCGTCTCTTTCGCTAGTCTGGTGAATTCTGTACTGACTTCGCGCATATTATGGTCAATGATCGCTTTACTTTTAAATATTATGAGTTCTTTCAAGTTTTTGTTTCTTTTTTACAATATCCTTCGTTGTTAATAAAAATTAAAAAAAAAATAAAATGTGTGAACTTTTAATAAAAGAGTTGGCTGTGCCGTGGACACACCCGTAGGTTTTGACATGACGAAGTTTCTTGCTGTTGTTGTTAATGTTGATGTTGATGTTGATGTGGATGTTGGTGTTGATGTTGATGTTGATGTTGATGTTGATGTTGATGTTGATGTTGATATTGATGTTGATGTTGATGTTGATGTTGATGTTGATGTTGATGTTGATGTTGATGTTGATGTTGATGTTGATGTTGATGTTGATGTTGATGTTGATGTTGATGTTGATGTTGATGTTGATGTTGATGTTGATGTTGATGTTGATGTTGATGTTGATGTTGATGTTGATGTTGATGTTGATGTTGATGTTGATGTTGATGTTGATGTTGATGTTGATGTTGATGTTGATGTTGATGTTGATGTTGATGTTGATGTTGATGTTGATGTTGATGTTGATGTTGATGTTGATGTTGATGTTGATGTTGATGTTGATGTTGATGTTGATGTTGATGTTGATGTTGATGTTGATGTTGATGTTGATGTTGATGTTGATGTTGATGTTGATGTTGATGTTGATGTTGATGTTGATGTTGATGTTGATGTTGATGTTGATGTTGATGTTGATGTTGATGTTGATGTTGATGTTGATGTTGATGTTGATGTTGATGTTGATGTTGGTGTTGATGTTGATGTTGATGTTGATGTTGATGTTGATGTTGATGTTGATGTTGATGTTGATGTTGATGTTGATGTTGATGTTGATGTTGATGTTGATTGTGATGTTGATGTTGATGGTGTTGGTGTTGATGTTGATGTTGATGTTGATGTTGATGTTGATGTTGATGTTGATGTTGATGTTGATGTTGATGTTGATGTTGATGTTGATGTTGATGTTGATGTTGATGTTGATGTTGATGTTGATGTTGATGTTGATGTTGATGTTGATGTTGATGTTGATGTTGATGTTGATGTTGATGTTGATGTTGATGTTGATGTTGATGTTGATGTTGATGTTGATGTTGATGTTGATGTTGATGTTGATGTTGATGTTGATGTTGATGTTGATGTTGATGTTGATGTTGATGTTGATGTTGATGTTGATGTTGATGTTGATGTTGATGTTGATGTTGATGTTGATGTTGATGTTGATGTTGATGTTGATGTTGATGTTGATGTTGATGTTGATGTTGATGTTGATGTTGATGTTGATGTTGATGTTGATGTTGATGTTGATGTTGATGTTGATGTTGATGTTGATGTTGATGTTGATGTTGATGTTGATGTTGATGTTGATGTTGATGTTGATGTTGATGTTGATGTTGATGTTGATGTTGATGTTGATGTTGATGTTGATGTTGATGTTGATGTTGATGTTGATGTTGATGTTGATGTTGATGTTGATGTTGATGTTGATGTTGATGTTGATGTTGATGTTGATGTTGATGTTGATGTTGATGTTGATGTTGATGTTGATGTTGGTATTGGTGTTGATGTTGATTGTGATGTTGATGTTGATGTTGGTATTGGTGTTGGTGTTGGTGTTGGTGTTGGTGTTGGTGTTGGTGTTGGTGTTGGTGTTGGTGTTGGTGTTGGTGTTGGTGTTGGTGTTGGTGTTGGTGTTGGTGTTGGTGTTGGTGTTGGTGTTGGTGTTGGTGTTGGTGTTGGTGTTGGTGTTGGTGTTGGAGTTGTTGTTGGATTTGGAGTTGGTGCTTTTCTTTTAGCTTTTTTTTTGCTTCCCCATTGTTTGTGCTCTAATTTCAATTAATCCAGCAAAAGTGATGCATATGCGTCACATTAGGCGGTTCCCTTAGGGTCTTTGACACGCCGTCAATTTTTTTTTATTTTTGTCATATGCCCGAAGACCTCACCTTTGTTTTCGTTCCTTAAAATTTACCGTTGCACCAGTAGTCACAGAGTTGAAAATCCATGCAACGTTTTTTCATGGCTGTAGCATTTTTTTTCTAATTTAGTTTTGAAGCGTAATAACACATCCCTGCTGTCGTAAAACAAAATTTACTGTAGCACTCCTCCTGAGTGAGTAATAATTCCATGCAACGATATTACATTTCTGTTACATAAGCTGCTATATTCACGACCTGACGACGCCGGAATTTTTTTTTTATTTTTGTCGTAAAGCCATGTATAAAACCTTATTTTTCCTTTTTAAACTTTTATCGTAGGTTATATACTCATTGAGTAAAAATTCAATGCAACGCCGCTGCATGTTAGAAATTTCTCGGCGTCCCCATGATGTTAGAAATTTTTTTGTCTAATTTTGTTGTGAGGGCTTCCAGTAGGCCTTTATTGGCGTATCGTATTTTTAATCCTAGCACTAATACTCAGCGAGTAATAATTCCATGTAACAAATTTTCAGTTGCGTTGCTTACGCAGCTCCCACTACGTCCCTATGCCGTATTAAATTTTTTTTTTGTTTTTTTAATATAGTCAAAGAATTAACCTTTATGGTCATAATTTTTTTTTAATCATAGCTCTTATACCCAGCGAGTAACAATTCAATGAAACGCAAATGAATTTTTAAAAAATTCATTTCTCAACTTTTTTGGAAACTAGAGCAGTATAACGTAACTTCGTCACGTCAAAAAATGAGATTAATTGAAAATATATAACCGTAAAATTTCATTTGTCGCGTTGTGTAACTATAAGATAACATTCAATGACCCTGTAATGCTAAGTAGGCATACAAAACTGTTGAATGAATACTAACACCAGTCAGTGTATGCATTCGATGAGCGCATTAATACGCGCAAAGAAATTTTTCGTTTATCGCAACTGAAAAATTCACCAACTACACATCGTTTGCAAGTTGTATTTGCCGTAAACGAATATACAGTTGTCATCAACTTAAAAATATATCTTATAAATATATACCGCAAGCTATTAAGGTCATTATTATTTATTATTATAATTATATTTTTCTCTATGTCCGTCCATCTTCTCATGGATTGCACTCATCGCATCTCTGTTTGCTATCTCCGTTCGTATATTAAGCAAATTACCTAATTGTTTTTATAGTAACAATTTGTCCAAAAAGTAACTCTGAACTATAAGCGTTGAGTGTATACAACGAAGGGAAAAACTAACAAAGTTAACAATTGGGAAAAACAAATTTTTCAATTGCTGCAATTGAAAAATCACTCGCGTTTATGGCAAACAAAATTAATTTCCTGCAACTAAATGTCACGTTTCTCGCAACTGACAATTATTATGACACTGTTGAAACGTTTGCAAATAACGATTTCAAGCACGACAAACGAAGTTCGTTTGCGGCAAACTGGCAATAAACGTTTTTTTTTTTCTTTACGTGTAGATGTTGCAAAATATTCAATATAATTACCGTCTGTTACTTACCATCCACGACACAATCTACTCTCAAGCGTACCCGTTCAAAATTATTTTTCTCTAATTAAGACTAAACTAATCTTGCTCTTCATGTCTTTAACAGAAAATTCTCCTTACTCACTTTCTTGCCTTAAATTATAAGAATTTCCTCCAATCAAATACGTTCATTGTTTGTTATCATATTTATATACAGTGAGCGTCGAAACAAATTTTTTAATACTTTTTACTTTATTTCAATATTTTTTCAAAGTAATTATATAAAAATTTTAGTTTTTGGAAATAATTTTTTATGCTCTTCTTATATACTAAGTAAAAATATAAATTATTTTACAACAAATTTTCACATAATTCAAAAACGAAAAATAATCCATTTTCTTCGAGCCAAAACAAAGTGTACACTTAAAGTTGTAAATAAGAAAAAATAACTTCAATCAAGTTATTAATATTTTTTTAATTTCGTCGTGCTGAAATGACAGCTTTTAACCGTCTTGGCATTGATTCCACAAATTTCGTTGTTACGTTTGATGAAATTTTGTGACATTCCTCAAGTTAAACGGCTTTCAGCGAGTCCTTGCTGGATATCGTCCTCTTATTTGCCTATCCAGATGTTCCCACAAATGTTCTATCGGGTTGAGGTCCGGTGATTGTGGGGGGTGATCCAGCTGTTTTTGGAGTTTTGCACAGCAACCACTCCTTCACTACATTGGCTGTATGTTCCGGATCGTTGCCCTGCTAAAACATATACAAGCGATGCAATTGTTAACACTGCCCGCCAAATGTTCTTTTAAAATATTAAAGTAATCGAATTTATTCATTGTATGTTTACGTACAACATAACTGTACACATAAACAACGAATTGTAAACATAAACGTTTAATGTCCTACTCCGTTTGCCGTCATATACTCGCACATCATCACCGAGCCCCCACCATGCTTTATTGTAGAAGTAATATTTTGCTCCTTGAACTCCTGAGTTCTGCCTCTCCATATTTTTTGTAGATTTTTTCTTTCCAAGAATATCGAATATGCTTTCGTCACTAAAAATGAAATTTTTCCAAAATGAAATTTCATGTTTTCATATTTTTTAGCAAAATCCATGCGTAACCTTTGATTTGTTCTTGATATAAACTGCTTTTTTCGAGGGACTCTTCCAAATAGACCATTTGCATTTAAGGCACGTCTTATCGTACTGGCACTAACGTTGGTTGCTGATGATGCGAAAAGATCATCTGCTATTTTCACTGCTCTTGCAGTTGGATATTTTTGCACTATTCTGACTACTGATCGTATTGCGGTTTCACAGAGGTTTTTGGTTACATGGTCGATTTTCTAGTGCTCCAAATTTTTTGTGTTTGTCAATGATTTTTGACCTCTATTAAAAATTTGAAGAGATTTTGCGAAGTGATTTTCCTGCTTTATGGAATTTAGTGACTAATTCCCGTGTTTCAATAAAAGTTTAACTACGCAGTTTAAAACAGTTTTCTTACAACTTACTTTCCTCACTTTACCAAAGGCGAATGATGCAGAAACATTAAATAACATCATAATTTACCAATTTGAGAGAGATACCGTTACATTTGTTTTAAATATTTAAAATTGCTAAGCTACGCAGGTCTATATATAAACTAAATATATATATCTATATATATAAAAATAAGTTGCATTCTCGGTAATGCGTGAACCGATTTTGTTTCTGGAAAATTCCCATGACAGGTGACGTCAATACGAAGGTTTATTTGTATAAATGATCCTTAGTGAACTTATCAACAATACAGGTGTGAAAAACTACAGCTGCGCACATATGGTGTATATGGGGAAATATTTGCAAGGGTAATTGGAAATAAATGGAATATTGGAATAATTTGGCAAGTCTCACTTTAGTTTGCATTTGCGCGAAAAATATAGGCATAGTAAAAATTTTCCATACCCCTTTTTTTCCATACCCCCTTTACCACCTACAAATCAATAAAAATGCTATATTTAAGATTTTGTCGGTCGTATTAGACTAAAATTTGGTAAATAAGTTCGTATGTTCTATATCTCTAACTATATATACGCCCACTTTTGAGAAATCATTATTATTCCTGAGTTGTACATGTTTTGATAGTGAAACTTGATATGTAGACGTTATTATATAGGCCCAAGAGGTAGTTATTATATATTTGAGCGAACTTAGACAAGGGGGAATTTGGCCACACAGACCAAATTTATGATATCGAATTGCTTTGGAACTAAATGTTGTATGTAACTATGCAATAGACTCCTAAACTACTCATCTGATTAGCATGAAAATTTGTGTATAGAAGTTTTTTGGTACGGTGCGTGTTTATGGGCTATCAATTTTTATCCACTTTGAACACCAGAGGGCGCTGTAGTACAAACTTTTTACAAAACTGCCTAAATAAAACTGACAAACCGCTTATGCGATTAGAATGAAAAGTAGTATACAAGGGTTTTCATGTACGTTGAGTGTTTTGTCACAATCTTTTTTGACCTATCTTGAACACCAGAGGGCGTTGTAGTACAAATTTTTTGCAAAACCACCTAAAACTCCCAAACCGCTCATGCGATTAGAATGAAAATTGGTATATAGTAGTTTTCAGGTACGATAAATTTTTTAGCACTATTTTTTACCACCTTGGACACCAGATGGTGCTGTAGTACAAATTTTTTACAAAATCGCATATTTTTAGTTGTTTTCTTAGGTTAAATATGCAAATATTTACAATATATTAAATATTTCTTAAATTTAGTAAAACAAAAATAATTTCCGTTATTTTGACATCAAAAACATAAACATATCTTGAAAACTATGAAAAATTTTACTACAACGATATATTTAATGCAAAACCGTTGCTCAAAAATAAGGAAAAAACAATCAGAAATTTAATTTTGTGACTTTCGATTCAAATATCTCCTACGCTTTTTCATACATTTTGTTAAATTTTTTATTTGTCTTAAAGCTTCATCAAAGTACTATAAAAACCTTATTGCAAAAATACCGTTAGTTGAGTATATATATTTTAAATAGTTTTTTCAAAAAAGGTCTGAAATTTTGGAGTTTTCCTCAAAAAAAGGCTCAAAATTTGTTTTTGTTGTAAAAATAATTTAAATTCAAATTCGCAAATTTTCAAATCTATTTAAAAGTTATAACATTTATAGTCAAAACTTGCTTCAATTTTACGCAAAAATTAAAAACCATTTTTGTGATTAAAAAAGCAAGGCCTCCCCCTTGATTTTTTCGAACAAATTTTTTTTTCCAATATTGTGTTTTTATATTTTTGAAAAAATATACAAGCTAAAAAATTAATTTTTTAGAAAAAATTATCTTAGTATCTCTTACCAATCAAAAGTTATAGCCAATAATCTATATATAAAAAAAGCAAAACGCTGTCTGTGTGACGACTGGAAACTTCAAACTTACTGAGCCGATACAGCTGACATTTTTTTCAAGTACCACATGGTTTAAATTTCTGTTACACCCCCTTTTACCACCCCTAAATCAATAAAAATGCTATATTTCCTACGGTTTTCGTCGATTTGGCTACATTTTGGTAATTTAGTTTGTATGCTCACTGTCGGCAACTGTACTAAAACTGGGTAATGTCCATCTACTAAAAAACTGGGATGGGCATTTTATAAGGGGGTGTGGCTCCGCCCATACAATGAAAATTTGTATTATCGAATAGCTTCGAAAGTAAAAGTAGCAGTACTTACATACAAACTCAAAATGGAGTTACTATTTGGCGATCTCCTGCTACTGGGAAACTGTAACGGGCAGTGGAAAATGACAGTGGTGTCAAACTATGAGTCTAAGAAAAGTTTTGAATACACCTTTTATGTTCCCATATAGTTGCAGGGTGCAGCAACGCGCGCCGGGAAAAGGCTAGTATGATATAAATAAATATGGACTATTTTAGTTTTTATTAAATATTTTGTTGTTGTGGTATATTATTTGCAAGACTTTATACTTATATTAAGAGAGACTTTAATAAGAATTCAAAAGATAATAAGTTTTGGGACTAATCACAGTATTGAAGACTTAAATGTGGTATAACTCGTGTACACTTTGTTTTGATGCTCACAGCATATTATATTTTCCGTAGTTATAGGAATAAAATAATTATAAAACTTAATTTTAAAAGTCCACCTTTTATTTAATTGTCCACTTTATTAATAACAAAAAAAGACTATCACACACATATAACATTGATATAAACAACTAGCTTAATGAAAACGGTATGGCACTCTTTGTACGTTTTTATCCTTGCGGTTTTTAGGTAAACATTGTCCTAAATGATTAAGCATACATCTACGTGGAACTGATAAAGATGCTCGGAGTTCAACGCCATCTCCATCGAAGATATAAGGCTTTTCGATATCAGCCTGTGGCGATTGATCATAATTCATGTCGGGAAATATCACTCTATGTTGATTGTTTTGATGATTAAACATGTCTGGAAATATCACTCTATGTGCTTCTTTTCTATGAATAGTCGTCAGTATCAATGTCAACAAAAGCAAATTTATACGCAACATATTTTTTGCTTTTTTTTTTTATATAAATTAAATTGCTAACGATAAGCGATGAAAAACAAAACAATGAATGAGCGTTCTTTGAAAGCTGCGATACTTCTGATACGACTGCTTACAACTCAGTAATCTTAATCATGTCTTATCTCTATTTTAAAAATATTGAACAACTCGTATAAGAGAAAAGGAATTTATAGTCGGTTAGTTATGGCGAAACCAAGAGATATTTTTTAAGCTTGAACAAATTGAAATTAAACATTAAACCATGAAAAACATGAAAAAGAAGACTTAATCTATCACTTGATCAATAGGCTACATTGATTGATACACTGATGTTAAAAAAAAATCGAATTTTAAAAACTTCTGTAATGAAAAACAATTTTTTTTTTGTTTAACCCATATCAACCCATATCATTATATTGTGTAGGTGCTTTTTTATTTCCACCTCGACCGAACATTCTCTTGAGATTTAATTTCTCACAACCTTTTCTAGCATATTCATTGCTCTCAATTCATGTCCATATTATTATAAAACTCTCTTGCAAAATTATTAAAAATAAAATCTAGAAAAACTTGTCAAAGCAATGATTTCCTGATTTAAGATAATAATGCGACCACTTCTGTTCGCTCTTCTGAAATATTATTTCCCATAACCATATGGAAGTGTACAAAATGAACTTTCGTACTCTCAGAGCGTTCTAGTACTTATAAAAACTGGAATAATAAGAAACAAATAGTAGCATTTTGATTACACATACTTTCATATACACAAAAAAAAATAATCAAAAAAATAGACTTATTTTGACGTGACGAAATTACGCTTTACCGTGCCGGTTTCCAAAAAGGTTGAAAAAGGCATTTTTTCAAAATGCATCGGCGTTTCAATGAATTGTTTCTCTCTGAGTATAGATGCTATGATTAATATAATGATAGGTGGTATAAAGGTTAATTTTTTTACTTTATAATAGAAATAAAAAAAAAAATCAAACCGACGTGGTGGGAGCAGCTTAAAGAACGAAACTGTAATTTTGTTACATCCCAATAAACATTTTGGCGAGGGGTGGTTCGTTAACGAATCTCTTATGAAACTTGCAATTTGCTTCTCTCATTTTTAGCAATTCATTTGCGAATCTTTACTTTTATTTTTAGCGACTATTTTCAGTTTTAGCGTTACCGAGTGACTTCAGTTATATTTAAAGATTCGTGAACTAATTCTTATGTCCCCAATTATTACCGATATTTTGTTTATGTTTCTTATTTAATAAACAAAAAATTTGTTATTGCTATCTTATATATTAATACGTAAACACAAAATTTTACTTTCCTTTATACCCCTTTTAAAGACAACAAATTGGAATGAAACTTATATCATTTGAAAGTTCTGGTTCATACCAAGTGCACAATATAATTTTTATTCAAAATTTCTGTCATTAAGATAAGATAAGATTCGTCTCGGTGAATCGTTATCGAATTGCTTTCTTTAGTTTTGGAGACTCGTTAACGAATTGCTTCTTATAGTTTTGGCGAATCGTTAATGAATTCCTTTTTTCGGATTTGACGATTCGTTAACGAAGGAAGAATTTCTCCCGCTCACGATATTATAAGTGAATCGCTTCTAATAATTGCTTATGAATGAAATGTACGAGAATGCGATTCGTAAACGATAACATTAGTGAATCATTTTGCTTGTTGGGATGGAATTATTATTCGCTGAGTATTAGTGCTGGGATAAAAAATATGATACCCCAATAAAGGCCTACTCTTACCCCTCTGTACAAATTTTTAAAAAAATTTCTAACGTCATAGGGTCACAGAGAGAGCCGTTCAAAGGTGGATAATGCAACATTCATGCAACGGCGTTGCATTGAATTATTACTCGGTGTGTATATAAGCTACAAGAAATTTTTGAAAAGAAAAATTAAGGTCTTACTTGGTCTTACGACGAAAATTAAAACAAAAATTTTTATGTCCGCAGTTCAGGAAGATAGCAGCTTATATAATAGACATGTAATATCGTTGCATGGAATTATTACTCACTCATGAGACGTACTATGGTAAATTATATTTTACGACAGCATACCTGTGCTATTAAGCCTTACAACAGAAACTTTATATTCTATAGACCTTGGATCTGAATGGCTCTTTCAGTATTGAACAGATATCAGCAAGGGCATCCACAGAGGGGAGCAGGGAGGGACACTTGCCCCCATGGCCTGGAAAACTTTCATATATTTTTATTTCTTATGTGTATATGTTACATTTTCATATACGTGCACACCAATGCATACCTTTTCCCCTCCTCAAGAAAATCCTGCGGACGGCTATGGAGATCAGTAAGCAAAGACGAGCCTGAAGAAAACTATGAGCACGGCGAAATAAAAAGCAGGACTGACGATGAAATTATATTGCTAGAATTTATTGATTGATTTTGAAACTACCAAAGTTGTCGTAAAGCCATGTTTAAATATTTTTTTGACGTGACGAAGTTACGTTGTGCTGCTCTAGTTTCCAAAAAAGTTAAAAAATGAATTTTTTTAAAATTCATCTGCGTTTCATTGAATTGTTACTCGCTGGGTATAAGAGCTATGATTAAAAAAATTGTATGACCATAAAGGTTAATTCTTTGACTATATTAAAAAAACAAACAAAACATTTACTACGGCATAGGGACGTAGTGGGAGCTGCGTAAGCAACGCAACTGAAAATTTGTTTCATGGAATTATTACTCACTGAGTATTAGTGCTAGGATTAAAAATACGATACGCCAATAAAGGCCTACTAGAAACCCTCACAACAAAATTAGACAAAAAATTTCTGACATCATGGGGACGCTGAGAGAGCCGCTCAAAGATCGATAACGCAACATTCATGCAGCGGCGTTGCATTGAATTTTTACTCAATGAGTATATAACCTACGATAAAAGTTTGAAAAGGAAAATAAAGTTTTTATACATGGCTTTACGACAAAAATAAAAAAAAAATTCCGGCGTCGTCAGGTCGTGAATATAGCAGCTTATGTATCAGAACTGTAATATCGTTGCATGGAATTATTACTCACTCAGGAGGAGCTCCACGGTAAATTTTGTTTTACGACAGCATGGATGTGTTATTACGCTTTACAACTAAATTACAAAAAAAAATCTTGTTGTCATGATTTCAGGGATGCAATCACATAATGCCGTAAAAATGCTTCAGCCATGAAAAAACGTTGCATGGATTTTTTACTCTGTGACTACTAGTGCAACGGTAAATTTTAAGGAACGAAAACGAAGGTGAGGTCTTCGGGCATATGACAAAAATAAAAAAAAATTGACGGCGTGTCAAAGACCCTCAGGGAACCGCCTAATGTGACGCATATGCATCACTTTTGCTGGATTAATTGAAATGAGAGCACAACCCATGCGGAGGCAAAACAAAAAACTAAAAGCAAAGCACCAACTCTAAATCCAACACCAACACCAACATTAACACCAACACCAACACCAACACCAACACCAACACCAACACCAACACCAACACCAACACCAACACCAACACCAACACCAACACCAAAACCAACACGAACACCAACACCAACACCAACACCAACACCAACACCAACACAAACACCAACACCAACACCAACACCAACACCAACACCAACACCAACACCAACACCAACATCAACACCAACACCAACACCAACATCAACATCAACATCAACATAACCATTAACATCAACATCAACATCAACATCAACATCAACATCAACATCAACATCAACATCAACATCAACATCAACATCAACATCAACATCAACATCAACATCAACATCAACATCAACATCAACATCAACATCAACATCAACATCAACATCAACATCAACATCAACATCAACATCAACATCAACATCAACATCAACATCAACATTAACATCAACATCAACATCAACATCAACATCAACATCAACATCAACATCAACATCAACATCAACATCAACATCAACATCAACATCAACATCAACATCAACATCAACATCAACATCAACATCAACATCAACATCAACATCAACACCAACATTAACATTAACACTAACATCAACATCAACATCAACATCAACATCATCATCAACATGAACATCAACATCAAGATCAACATCAACATCAACATCAACATCAACATCAACATCAACATCAACATCAACATCAACATCAACATCAACATCAACATCAACATCAACATCAACATCAACATCAACATCAACATCAACATCAACATCAACATCAACATCAACATCAACATCAACATCAACATCAACATCAACATCAACATTAACATCAACATCAACATCAACATCAACATCAACATCAACATCAACATCAACATCAACATCAACATCAACATCAACATCAGCATCAACATCAACATCAACATCAACATCAACATCAACATCAACATCAACATCAACATCAACATCAACATCAACATCAACATCAACATCAACATCAACATCAACATCAACATCAACATCAACATCAACATCAACATCAACATCAACATCAACACCAACATTAACATTAACACTAACATCAACATCAACATCAACATCATCATCAACATGAACATCAACATCAACATCAAGATCAACATCAACATCAACATCAACATCAACATCAACATCAACATCAACATCAACATCAACATCAACATCAACATCAACATCAACATCAACATCAACATCAACATCAACATCAACATCAACATCAACATCAACACCAACATTAACATTAACACTAACATCAACATCAACATCAACATCAACATCAACATCAACATCAACATCAACATCAACATCAACATCAACACCAACATTAACATTAACACTAACATTAACATCAAAATCAACATCATCATCAACATCAACATCAACATCAACATCAAGATCAACATCAACATCAACATCAACATCAACATCAACATCAACATCAACATCAACATCAACATCAACACCAACAGCAACAGCAACATCAACATCAACATCAACATTAACAACAACAACAAGAAACTTCGTCACGTCAAAACCTACGGGTGTGTCCACGGCACAGCCAACTCTTTTTTTTATTGGAATTCCCTGCAGACGGCTGCTTCGTTTCTTTACATTTTTTTTTTTTTTTGCATGATCTACATGCGAGCTGAAAGGGCTTTGCTTTGAAACTTTTCTCATTTTTGATTCAAATCGTTTTTAACTGTTAAGCCTTCATTTTCAAGTTTTTTATCAATGCAGATATGGTTAGAACCAGAATTTTAGGGATTGTCGTTTTACATCCGTCACGAATTTAAAACTTAATCTTCAACCAAAAGAGATTTCACCATTTTTGTGCACTGTTTTTGTCAGAATAATACAACAACTGAATTTAAAAAATCATCCGGTTATTTTTTGTTTACTTTTTTATTAATGACAGAATATACATTTACGAACACATATACAACATTGATATAAACAACTAGCTTAAAGAGAACGTTATGGCACTCTTTGTGAGTTTTTATTCTTGCGATTTTGTTTTTATACATTGTCCTAAAAAATTACACTTATATTTGTGTGGAGCAAATAAAGATTCTCGGAGGTCAGCACCGTCTTTATCGAAGATATAAGAATTTTCGAGACTTGGCTGCGGCGGGTGACCATTACTCATGTCGGGAAATGTCACTCTATGTTTTTTATATTCCAACGAATCTGGAAATATCACTCTATTTGCTTCTTTTCTATGTATAGTCGTCAATAACAATGTCAACAGAAGCAAATTTATACGAAACATATTTTTTTAATTAAAATTGCTAGCGATAAACAATGGAAAACCAAAACAATCAATGAGCCTTACTTAAAAGCTGCAACACTTCTGATATAACTGCTTAAAACTGCGAAATCTGAATCATATTTTATCTCTTATTCAAAAATATTGAACAACTAATCGTACAAGAGATATGGAATTTATAGTCGGTTACTTATGACTGTACCAAACAAGAGATATTTTTTTAAGCTTGAACATATTAAATTGAAATATAAAACCATGGAAAAGAATACTTCCATGGTTTCATAATCAATCAATGAAGCCCATTGATTGAAACAAAGATTTTAAAAAAAAAATCTAATTATAAAACAAAATCTTCAATGGAACAACACAATAAAAAAAAGAGAGACACAGCTGTTGTTTTCTTCATAAACATACTTGGCTTTCAGCTGAACAGTTAATCTCAATATAACTGAATAAATAGGGCGTCATTAAATTTAAATAAAAAAAAAAAGAAATTCCAAAGACCGCTCTTTTTTGTTCAATCGTATGTAATGAATTAGTTCGTTCATTTAGTTCTTTTTGTTCGTTGGTTTGTTCTCTTAGTTCGTTAGTTCTTTTAGTTCGTTCGTTCTTTTAGTTCATTAGGTCGTTAAGTTCGATTGGTCTTTTATTTCGTTTCGTTTACTCGTTCATGTACAGGTCTATAAAATGAAACAAACTTGGTATGAATATGTGATAGCTTTGAGTATATATATATAGAGAAGCCACTTCAGCAAAACAAATTTAAGGAGTAACTCTGCCGCTTAGATGGCGCACTAACTCAACAATCGCTGAGATGCTGACAGACTATGATTGAGGCAAATGATCCATAAATAAATTTGTAAACATAAGTGTTTATGAGTAAGTATGTATGTATGTATGCATGTGTGCACAAAACTAACAAAGCGTGTTGCTGTTGAAAAGATATTATTTTTTTACAGGAGTTCAGAGAGGAAAAAGTAGTCCTTGATCTAGATTTAATCGATAATATCCAGTTTTTTTTTTTTGTCACTTTGTATGGATTAAACAATGTTCATTACAGCAGTACTTGTATATTTGATGTTTTGTCCATATTTTGAAAATGGTGAATTAATTTCCTTCGTCTGTTCAAAACATAAAATGCTTCTCCAGACAAATCTAATTTTTGAGTTGTAACGTTATTGAAGAAAACGATTGATATAATGTTCTCACAGGGACGCTTTTTTTGTAAAGAGTTGATTAATTTTGCTTGTAACCATATTTTCGACACTCTGTTTTTTGGCTTTTGGCGATCTGAAGATGTGCCGTGGAATGCGTGAGTTTTGAACAAAGTTATTGGGATGTTTAGGAGAAAAAAAATTTGGTTTCGCCATTTTTATTTTTTTTTTTTAATTTTTTTGTATAGATTCTTAGCCCGGGTCGTCATAAAAGGGCTCATAAGTCTCTTCTTCTAAAGATATAGCCTTTAAATGAGGTGGTACATAATGAATCGAGCAATCGTTGATATTTGAATTAAAATACGGGTTGGCTAAGACTCGATATTTTGCTCTATACATGAACTTAACCCTTAAATGCCCAGCGTATCTTTTTTGATACAACCGAGAAAATAAGCTATTTCTTTTTAAATATTGCAAAAATTAAATGCTGGATATGTAGTTTCACTCAGAAAATTGCAAGTATAAAACAAAAATTTAATTATTGGCATAATTCGTTAGTTTGGGAACTATTGACCGTCAAATAAAAAAAATAGTTTTTTTTTAATTTTTACGGAAAGTTCGCTTTTTGACATGAAATATCTTTTAAAATATTAACAATTTTTTAGTAAAAAAAATTAAAAGTTAGTCTAATTATCATCGTTTTCCACGTTTTTGCCTTGAACTCCTACAACCAAGCTGATTGATGGTAAACGTCGGAATACCCACTGTATCTTTTTGGATACAACCATGTTTTCTTTAATAACTTGTAAACAAAAATTTTTTCATTTTTCACAACATAATTTTTTTTTAATGAAATCGGTGTTGTTGGGCATTTGAGGGTTAAAAGCCTTTCACAACAAAGATCCAAGCTATCTTCCGTACATGAGAAAATATTTGGATACTGAGTCTGTATGGAGGTTTTTAGAAGTTTTTTCATTATAGCTCGTTGAACTATACATGATGTATTTAAATCTTTTTCGCAAAATTTTATAGTTCCCTTTCCATATTGAGCCAAATTTTTAATTCTTCATTGTCTGAATGCTTGACCCAAAGCGTCTTTGATCAGTTGGTAAAAAAAAAATGACAACGAACCACATGGTGTAAAAACATAGTACATAGCAATTTTTATGTACGCAATTTGATGGCATTGTTTTCTTTGAAAATTTAATAGAAATATAATGAGTCGCACATCCAAACCCCATAAAAGTTCATATAAGAATTAAATGCTACACGCATGCGCTTGCCTCAGCAGCAGTGCTGCCGCTAAAGAAAAATTGAGTGAAGTAGATTTTGGAAAAAAGTGGAGTAGATTGAATAAAATTGAAGTAGTATACATTTTTGAAAACAAAACAATATAATTCATTTTATTTAAGAAGAAAAACAAAAAAAATGACATTTCATTTTAAATATTGATACATATAATAAAATAAACATACAAATAATAATATAAATCACATTTCGTTACTATGATAAGTACATATATGTATACAAATATGTTAAAATAATTTTATATTTTAATTGGTCTTAATTTTTTGGTATTTATTTATGATTTCTTTGGGTGGAACCCAGTTTTCAAATTCAACTTCTGATATTATTTCTTTAATTAGAAGTATAGAACTCACTGATTCTACGTTAAGACAATTTCGGATAGCCGTTTTATTTAGTTTCATTTGGGAGAATACACGCTCCGTGGAAGCACTGCTATGAGGCAAGCAAAGTAAAGAACTTATAAATTGCCGCAAATACATGTGCTCTCCTAAACTATTTTTTACTTTAAAAACATTTTGCCAAAACATTTCAAGAGTCATCTCTTCCTCGGAAAATACATGTAATAATAAAAGTCTCCATTCTTCATTAGTATCTTCAATGAACAACAATTTGACAGTTCACGCAATGACACTTTTACAAAGCAAAAATAAAGGGTTGCCATTCCAGCGATGAAAAATAGCGTTTGCATATGTTCAGTGATTAAAACCACTATTTTCATCGTAATTAAGGGAATAGGAAAAACAATTAGGTAATATAGGGAAACAATTTTAAAATTTGAAGCAGAACAAAAAGTGAAGCAGATTTTTGGAAGAAGGGGTGACGAAGTAAATTTTGTGAAAATGAAGCAAAATACTTCGATTGAAGTAGTAGCGGCAACACTGCTCAGCAGCACAAAAACACAAACAAACAAGTCGCAACTTAACGGGATCATACCGCACACACAACTAAAGCGACAGCTCAACCAACAAAACAACACTGTGTGTGTGTTTGTGCATTGCTGTCTGTCTGTTCATTTGTATGTTTGATCAATGTCGATATTAAAAAAAAATATATACAAACCAGCGTAGAAATCTGAAAGTGGTGTATGTGGCGCCATCTAGTGCGAGAGTGACACAACTCAAAGTAATTTCTCTATATGTATATACTCAAAGCTGTTACTTACTGTATAGTTGGCAACACTTTTGTTCTTACAGTCCACATAAAGTCTGCCAATAAATTAATTTTGTTTTTGTACTCACATCACATTTTGACAGAATCTATTACATTTACCTTATTCCGTACACAAACCAACTAAAAAATAAGAACTTGGCAACGCAACTTTACTCAACTCAACTGATAATTGACCTACTCTATACTCAACAAGCTGTAGACTTTGTTGTTGTTTTCCAAATTTTGAAATAAGCGACATGAATTGAGTATAGACTGGCGAATCGAACACAGCTACTGAACTAGTTCACATAGTTCATGAGTGGGAATCGTTCAATTGAACTAGTTCGTTCATGAACTACCCAAGCCTAAAACAATTATAAAGTGTAAAAAAAAATAAATAAAAAAGTGTAAAATTATAAAGTGTAGGTGCTTTCTTATTTCCACCTCGACCGAACATTCTCTTAAGACTAAATTTCTCACGAGCTTGCCTAGCATATTGCTCTCGATTGATTAGCGATTGATTTTTATGAAACTTGCTTTCAAAATTATAAAAAATAAAATCTAGAAAAACTTGTCATAGCAATGGTTTCTTGATTTAAGATAATAATGCGACCACTTCTATTCGCTGTTCTTAAATATTACTTCCCACAACCATATGGAAGTGTGCAGTATGAACTTTCGTTCTCTCAGAGCATTATACTTATTAAAACTGAAAAATAAGAAAAAATTAGAAGCATTTTAATTAAAATTACTTTCACTTTTCCAAAAAAAAAATAAAAAATTGGTTTTTTTTTTTAGGTCTATCAGGAAGAGGTGTAAATATGGTGGAAAATAACCAACTAATAATCAAGCTTTTTTTTTTGGAAATCAGTTACAAATTGAATCTGGAAATTAAAAAATTTATGAAGAAAATTAGTTCATTTACATGGAATTTTACCTTCTAAAATGATAAAAAAATATTCGACACAAAATAAGTTTTTATGAATTTCGCAAAAGAAGTACAGTTTTTATTTATGGAAAAAGTTTTCACGAATCTTCTTCTATTGCAAGTACTTTTAAGCGACAAAATTAAAAAATCAAAAATTTAAAAAAATAAATTCTACTCAAAAACGTTCGCAAAACTCTCACCTTACGAAAACCTTCGCATATGGTTCAGTGAGAAAAATTTCAATTATTTTGGCTTTTATAGAAACTAGCCTATTTTATGAATTTTTGTTTTTGTATTTTAATTTCTGGGTTCTATAGGTTTTTTTTATTGTCATTAGTAGATTTGCGTAGTAGATAAATTTCGTAATTTTTTAATTAGTGGTTTATTCCATATGTTATTACGTTCCATGTATGTAACATAACATGATTGTAACATATCATGATTATAACATAACATGATTTAACCATGAAAAGGATTTTAATCTGTTGATGCTGTTGGTTTTGTCGTTGCTGTCATTGTTGATGTTGTTTGAGCTACTGTTTATATTGATTTTGTTGTTGGTATTGTTTCTAATATAACGTTGGCATTTATGAAAAACCCGATTCATGCATAGCTAAGT
Source organism: Pherbina coryleti (assembly GCA_943735915.1). Classification (NCBI taxonomy): domain Eukaryota; kingdom Metazoa; phylum Arthropoda; class Insecta; order Diptera; family Sciomyzidae; genus Pherbina; species Pherbina coryleti. The sequence goes on from OX030951.1 coordinate 19,996,883, forward strand.
TGACAACATTTAATTAGAAGAATGACTAACCGTTGACAGAATGACTAAGACGTCAAGCAACCAACTGATATATTTTTGTATCAAGATACTTTTAAGCCATTCAACTCTTGCGGTAACACTTTAATAAGAACCGTTTTAATTTCATAGAATTTTAGTTCAAGTCATATAAAATATTTTAATTTATAAAACTATAATTCGCATTTAATAAAATGTAATTGTATGAAATATTAGGAAACCGGTGCAAAAAGTCAGATAGCATTCAACAATTTTTTTAAGTAAACCGAAACTTGTTTTTTTAAAAATATTATTTTGTAAAGTCTAACACCCAACTAACACATGAACTTAAGTTAGTTTAAGAAATTTTAATATTCGGTAGCTGAATCTTCTATTGGGCTTCTACGGACCTTGTGACCAGCAATCTGCTCGCTTACGAAGACTTAAGTTTTTATATTTACAAGTAGTTAGCCAATGTAAAGTATTTTACAAGTTGAAGTCCGATGTTTTAAATGCTGACTTTGTTGCAAGTTTCTTATAAGATTAGAAAAATTACTTAAATAAGTTATGCTTTGAAGCTCCTTAAAAGAGCTTCGGTAAATAGAAAAAAACGAAATTGCTGTCCCTAAGCATCATCGAAGTTATCTCAAATTGTTTTGTGCAGCTTTTAAAAGTAAGCAGAGATTTGTTCATCGAAGCTTTATAAAGTCAAGGCTGAAATGATTTTTCTAGCCAAAGCTGTAGGAAGCTATTTGTTTTAAGAGCTTTATTCAACATTTTGAATGCGGGCACAAACAATAACATTTATATTATTATTACAATTTTACATTATTACGTTTTAAGGTTTGTAAAATATTAAAGTGACCTTATCAAAAAATTGGGTTACTTTTAAAATATATTAAGTGCTTTACTTTTTTAATATTTAATTTTTTAATAATAAGTAAGAGAAACTGTAACCTTCTACTAAAGAACCAGCTCATGCTACAGCCTCTCGGATGTATTGATTAGAAGATTTAGCTTCGCTCTTTATACGTAATAGAAGCTATAACCTTCCGTTTAAGGTTCCGCTGAAGTTGAAGTCTCACGTACACTAAGGGAAAAAAATATTAAATTTATCCAAAAACTTTTTTAATTTATCCAAAAAGCGAGTCATTTTTGCACCAATAACGCATTTGCTTAAATCGACTACGTAAATATTTAAAATTTATTTAAATACTTTTTCAATTAAATAAAATATTAAAATATTTAAACAGAATTAATAAAAAAAATATATTAAAATTATCCACGATTTTTTTTAAATATCCTTTCAAGTATTTACTATTTGAAAATAAAACTATCGCATTTAAAGAAAATTTATATAAAAATATTGGAATCAGTGTTGCCAGATGGTCCGATATATCGGATTTGTTACGATTTTCAGCATTGGATACGATGATCCGATATTTGGCCAAAATTCCTCAAAATGTTACGATTTTAGGAAAAATAAATCCGACGTCCGATTTTACATATATATATTTCTTTATGTATATGAAATAAAAAATATTTCAAATAAAAGACATAGTGCCAACTTTGAAGCATTATTTTTAATTAAAAATCATTGGTAGAACTTCTGATCTCAAATGTCAACATAAAGAATGACAATTACATTCGCTGCATTGCTTTCAAAACTTTTCTTTGTGTTTGAATTATTTACTGTTATATTTGTGCTAAACCGTGTTGTGGATGAAAATAAATCTCTTATTTGGATATGGATAAATTTCTGATTAAAAATGTAAAAAAACTTGTTAATTATTGTTGCAAAATAAATGCACGAGTTTAATAATAATTTCTTCTATTCAGTTAAGATATAAGTAGTTTGTACCTCAAATTCTGCAGCGCAAATTTTCTAATTTTGTATGTTTGTAGTATTACATTGCTTAAAGAAATGGATTATGTAGAATATGTAATTTATTTAAATAAATAAACTTCAAATGTGGATCATACATCTATATTGTATTTTCTTTGTCTTCCTTCCGACAAACGTGACGAAAATCCGACGGGCTGAAAGCAAAAGTTACGATGCGAAATTTTTTTTTCTGGCAATACTGATTGGAATTAAAAAACAACATATTTGAATATTTTCCACGAGCTGCGTCCATCAAGAAAATTAAAAGAACTAAACTTTAAAAAAGAAAAAATAAAAATAAAATTGTTGGATTGTATTTTGTTATACAAAAATAGTATATAACATCTTTTGCTCTTATTATTTACTTCACACATATAATGAAATGTTAGATGTTTGAGTTATTATTCTTGTCATATAATCACGCATATGACAGAACTATAAAAAGCAAAACTGTCTGTAACTGAGTTGAAGTCTTTGTAATAAAGTTATCAAGTACAGTTGAATTTTTTTTAACGCGTCGTTATTTTCTGGTCTGGTTTAGATTTTACCCAACAAAAATAAACATAAAAATATGTAGGCAAATGACAACCGGTGCAAGACATTCGTGAGAAAATGTTCGGTTGTCACTCTAACCTTACAAAAATTTATTTTGCGATCATCAACCGCACTCACAAAGAATACTGGCCAAACATGCGGCTATATTACCCTTGCAACAATAACTAAATGAGAATTATTAGAACTAAGGTTGCAACTGCAAGAAATAAACTGCAGGAACAGAGTGCGATGCTGTTGCTGCTTGTCGGAATATGTGTGTACGTGTGCGATGCTGTTGCTGCTTGCTTGTATGGAATATGTGTGTACGTGTGTGGTATAAATAAAATTTAAATACGGGGAAAAAACGAGCTGTAAGGAAAACATTTGATTTATCCACGTAAATATTTAAATAAAATTTATACTCAGGCGTGGATAATGCTAATATGCGTTATTTCCCTTAGTGTATGTATTAAATATAAGCTGAAGTTACACACTGAGTACGTTATAGAAGCTGTAACTTTTAATTTAGGATCCAACAAAATCTGAAACCTCTTGTATTCATAGAATAGAAGCTGTAGCTATGGACTTCGCACAACGTAGAAGCTTTAACATTATATTTACGCTCCAGCTGAAGCTAAAGTCACTCGAATATACCGAATAAAAATTGTAGCTTCTCACTATATTCATTTTGGAAGCTGTTACCAGAATTCCATATTATCTAACAGGTGTTATAGAAGCCAAAGTTTTTATAACCATCAGGTTCAATGCCTCGAGTAAAAGCTTCCGTCAATTGGATAGCATTCGGAACTAGCATGCGATAAGTTCAGAGTTCGAATCCACTGAAAGCATGAGTAAAATTTTGCTAAAGTTTTACTATTTAATTTAATGAATTTCCAATATGCAATTTACGAATAAAAAAATCACTGCAGGCAAAGCTAGTGGAAGTATAAAAGAGTGTGTAATACTAGTTTAAGCAAGCTTGCAACTGTTACAAGAAGTTGTTTACCGAGGCTCTTTATATATTAGCTCGAAAAGCTTCTACACTGAGAAAACTGAACGCCTTAAAATCAAAGAAAAAAAGTTGTTAAAAGACTGTAACCAAAATATGTTTGCTACAAAGAAAAGATCGTTGCACTAATGATTTATTCTTTAACTAAGCAACTGCTGCATCTTTGAAACAAAAGACTGAAGTTCTTTGAAGCTAAATCAATCAAAAAATATTTGCCGTATTTACTATAACGATTTAATTCTTTGTAAACAAGAATTTGTTAACAAAGAAAAAAGTACGCAAAATCAACAAATTTTCTGTGTTTTCTTGAAGCTAAACATCGTTGTTTCAAAGACAAAGTCTATAACTTTAAAGAATTTTTTCTACAAAATCATATTTTTCTTAAAAATACACACGCTTATAGTTCGCAGTTACTTTGTGGGCAATATGTACTATATACGGCAATTGATGTATTAATATGTATAAGTTGTAATTAGCACTAGATTAAGTCGTATAGGTTAATGGTCAAGGGGAAGGGAGAGGGGGTGGGAAGGTGAGTGGAGAAGGGGTGAGTAATAGAAAAAAAGGCGGACATACAAAGATAGTATTAAGAAAATCGACTTTTTTTAAGGCGTACATCTTTGTCACAAGAATTTAAGTCTTTGATATAAAGTATATTTTTCATGGGAATTTAACAATCTTTTTACCTTTGCCGTAAGGATGTTTTATCTTTGGGCACAATCTAACCAATAAAAGTCTTTGTGGCAAAGTGTATTTTCTTTGGTTTTACGATTTTTTTCCCTTAGTGTACAAAACAACAAAAAGTTCGCCGTTTACCCTTATAGAAGTTTCTATTAAAAGGAACTATAAAAATTGTCGCTTGTATGCTAGTTGAGAAGAACCATTAGTTATCGAAAATGTTTCTAATCAATAACTTAGGGATGTCTCTTAAGCGTGAGTACGAGATGCTAAGCCTAATAACTTCGACTTAGGTATGTATTATTTATTAGCCTAAATTCAAACTATATCCTAGCTTTTGATATATTCTAGCGATATCGATTCCGTAATTTTCAGTGCAAAATTTATGGGAAAATATCGGAATTATCAGGAAGACTTATCTCAATCACGATAATATTTAGTTCATCAATCTAATATTTACCTGGATTGAATTTTCATACCTTACTGTATCATATTTTCCGATTGGCAAATTATAACAAATTTCCAAATTCCTCATTTTAAACATCGATACAGGATTTTATCTTCAAATTTAACCTTGTACATTCCAAGTACAAATTGTCACAAATAAAATTGAACCTTATCTTACCAAATAGTCAAGGCACGCCTCTTTGTACTTCTAATTCATATCTGTACTAGTCAAAAATTAAATACAAAATTCAATTTGAAGCATCAAAAATCGAAATTGAATTGAAAAAGTTTGATTTCATTTATAAAAAGCTGTATTTGAAGTGTAACAAGTTGAAGCTAAAAATCTGTATAAGCGACGAGCACTTCTTTGTGAAAATGTACAAAAAGTTTTTGCGAATCTTTTATTATTAAAAATTGAAAATCTATGTATATATCCAAAAAATAGTAACAATGCAAGTGTCCTAAAAAAAACAATAACTTTTAATTAACTCTTTAATAAAAAATTGATAAAAAAATGCGATGCCGCTGCACACGGCTGGTTTTTATTTGAAGTTGTAAACATTTAGAAATAAAAATACTGCAATAAAACCAAAATAATAAATTAAATACTAACCCTAAAAAATAACAAATATGACTTAATAGAGATAAGGACCATACATAGTATAAAACATAGTATATAGTAGAATATTCAAATTTTTATAAAACACATTCCATTTAAAAAAATAAAGAATTCTAAAAATAAACTGCATTAAATTTCATTTAATGTAGAACTTTGTGTTGTTGTTCTTGCTGTTGTTGTTGTTGTTTTTGGAGTGGTTGTCGTTGTTGTTGTTGTTGGTTCCTGCCAGCCGGTTACCGTCAAAGCATCACCAAAAAGAGGTTTAAAGAAGAGCACGAACCGCGCATAACGCCTTGCAGAATTCTGTTAATTTAAAAGAAATTATTAATGTTAAGTTCTACTTTAAAATGTTAAGTGCTTCAAGTAACAGCGCTTCATTAAATGAAACCTAAAAGCTTTTTAACGAAATTCTTTAATCCAAAGCTTCGTTTAAAAACTTTTAGGTCAACAGCAGCCAATGTATGCAAATACCACTATGTTAAAGTATACACTAAACTAAGCTAAACGCATAACGCCGCACAGTGTACTTTTTTGTCACTTTTTTTGATATAATATCTATACTAAGTAGATATAATAATAATATCTATAAATAATAGAAATTATTGTAAATAATAGATATAATATAAATAATATCTACACTTTTGACGGTTTAAGATTTTTCAATTTAGTTTTTTTCTAGATTTTTCAACATCAAATAAAATTGAAAAAATTTTGGGGTTACTTGACTGGGTGGTTCGAAACATTATTTTATTTTTTTCTATATGAACTTATATGTAGCTTTATGCTAATAAATTTAAGTTATACGACTAAATTTATATTTGTTGTTTTTTATTGAATTTTCTTAAAAAAAAAATTGAGTTTCGCTTAATAGGGTTACGAGTTTTGCCTAAGGACATGCAAATCTGAAAAACTCGTTTTTTTGAATTTCCAGCTTTATAATACTGATATTTAAAAAATTTGTTGCCGGTTTTTTTTTTATTTTTTACATAAATGATTCAATATAGTCAATATAATCTTCAAAAACATTTTGACGTAGTAAATTTTATTTTTTTGTAACGATTTAAGGGTTCGATGAGATCTAAACATGGTCATTAAGGGGGCATATAGGTTACAAATTTAAAAAAAAATTTTCGGGAATTTTTCCATCACCAGAATGGAACATCTGCGGGAAAAAAAACCAAATTAATTCTTGTTTAAGTGGCTATCGTCTGAACTAGGATAATTTTTTCCCGCCGAAAAAAAAATGGCAGCCGAACCTCGAAAATCGACTTTTTTCAAATGATCGTTATCTTGTTTTTTTTTGTTTGCCGAAAAAGATTATTAGTTCAGGCCACTTAAACAAGGATTAATTTTGTTTTTTTTTCCTCACATACTCCACACTGGTGATATTCTCTACACCGTCAATTTTTTGGCATTTTTTTTTTTTTTTAATCAAATAACGTCAAAAACCGTCTCAAAAATTCTCAAAAAATAATTTTTGTATTCTTTAAATGTTAATAAATATGTGTTCAAAAATTGAAATCGATATATTTTTTCTTCTATGAAAAAATATATCCCAAAAAAAATTTGTTTTTTAAATTTGTAACCTATAAGCCCCTGGCTTCCATGGCGTGGTTGGTTAAAGTGCGTGGCCTCTATGTCAATGAACCTGGAGACCTGGGTTCAAACTCCAGCAAGCAAAGACAGAATTTTATTTGAATTTAAACAATTTTTCTGTACGGCCACCACCTGCAGACAATGGCAAACCTCAGAGAGTAATCAAAATGCCATGTAAAGCTTCTTAAGAACAGGAACATTGCGTTCATCGCCGTTTGGAGTCCGCATTAAAACTGTAGGTCCGGTTCTCGGTCAATTATGTACAAACTTAATAACACGCACAACACAATTGATCATAAGAAGCTAGGTCAAAGTCCTTTCAAGGGCTGAAATGGCCAGTTATATATTTTATTTTTTTTTTTAATCTATAAGCCCCCTCAATATTTTTGTTCCGCCTACTTTTTTCTTTTATGGCTTAGTCTGTAATTTTAATAGTTATTTTTTTTCCTCTTGAGCTTCCTCTGATAGCTCAACAATTGGAAAAAAAAATGGTATTTTATTATTTCCTTCAAACTTTCATAAAAATTTTTATGTAAATTCTACGATTCTAACGCAAATTTTTAAAAATTTTCTGTTTCAATTAGTTGGCAAGAACTATTGAAACTTGAAATTTCCTTAAAATTCTTAAAAAGCTTTGCATACATTCTTGTTATTGAAGTAGTCACTTCAACGTTTTCGAAAAAAACACCTTGCAATGTTGCGATCGTTGCTTTTTCCCAAAATTCGCCAAGGGTATTTAATATGGAGTCTAATTTCTTTTCGGAATTTATCTTGAATTTTTTTCTTTCCGGCCACTATAAAACTGTTTCTTGATTTTCTTTGGCACTTAGACTTTCGAATTCTTTGTTATTTTATGTGAACTCTTGAAAATTTATTGCAACTATATTTTTTGCATAAAGTGGTGAAAAACCCAGTTCATACATTTCTTAAATTTGTGTAACTTTAATTTAATTTCTGCGAGCGGTAAAGTAAAGCAGGTTTATGGGAAAAGTCTTCATATATTCTGAATTTTCTTAAAATTCAATTCGTTTTTTTTTATAAAACTGTGACCTTTGTTCTACATTGCGAAGTTCCGAGATATAAAACTTATTTACCATGAAAGTCAATATATCAGCGCTTTTTGTGCCGTATGTCATTCTGAATCTTATTATATTCCAAATTTTAAAAGTATACCGAGAGTAGAAAATTAATCACATATAAAGATTTTTAGGTTTTAATTTATTGTAAGCTATTTAAAAAAAAAAATTAAGAACCTCTGAAACCTAGTTCTTCACAAACTAGTTTAAGAGTAGAAAAAAAAAATTTCAAAATTCCGATCATAAATTTTTTTTTATTTTTGAGCAAATTTCAAAACGAAAAAGTGCACTGTGCGTCGTGCAGAATTATGTTATTTAAAAGAAAATTTTTACTGCTCTACATAAAACTGTTATGTGCTTCAAAAACAGCGCTTCATTAACAGAAACCTAAAAGCTTTTTAACGAAATTCCTAAAGCGAATGCTTCGTTAAAAAACTTTTATTCGAGCACTGCGATAACTCTGCTAGGCCAACAGCAGTCAATGGAAATAACGTTATGTTAAAGTATACACTGAACGTTCAGCAGCTGCTGCGCTGTTATATGTGGTTGATAAGGCTCTTAACTCACCATCATTAATGCCGACACAGTCTTTGAGATATCAGTTATTGTTTTGAATGATTTATTGAAAAGATCTGAGGGAAAATCTAACGAAACATTTGTCCGGTCAAATTCAGGCGTATCAGGACCGTAATCCTTGGTTTTTGTTATGGTACGCACTGGGCGCATGCGTGACAGGAAATTTGCTTGCTGAAACGAAGAAAGTGTTTGTTAATTATTATGTGTAAAATCGTTTAAGACTAATAAATATAAAAACAAATTCATTAATATTTAAAATAATAATTTATAATTTAAAATTCATTACAATTTTGTTCTTTTGTTTTTTTTTTTGTTTATGTTTCTATTTATTCGACTAGACTAAGCACTACTCATAATAACACTTCCAAAAAAGATGAACCCAACAATCGCTTCAAGGATTTCGACGACTTGGATCGGGATACATGATGTAAGGATTTTTAGTAAATAAATATTATGTTAAGAATTACTTATAACATAACTGGTATTTAGTTATATGTAAACTTAAAGGAGTTGAAAAGTAAAAAACAATTATTTTTTTATTCATTTCATAAACTATCGCTACTAGGGGATTCTACTAGATCTACTAGATTTATTAAACATTTCTAAGAAGTGACCCTTAAAATCAGACACTAGCTCACAATACGATGCTGCAACATACTCGTATGATTAGAACCAAAATAAAAAACTTTTCTTGTATTAAATACAAAAATTTAATGAGAACCACTTTACAGTATTCGAAATTGGAGATTTCAAAAACTTATAAAGCTGTTAATACCAATTTTTTTTTTTTTCAATAACTTTAAATAATTGCGTATTCATTTTCATGTTGAATTTGGTGAACAAGTGTGTGAGTAACATTGTCAAACTACAATATTTAAGAAACCTGCTCAATTTCAAATCCAATTACTTTTTGAAAAAGATTGTCTTGGAATATATTATATACAATAGGCAAAGGGGATATATGAACGCATTTCTTATAACACTTATACATATATTCAAAGTCTTAAGCAGTCAATAAAATGCTTATTTGTAAAAACATTTTGTTATAGTTTTAACAGAAAATACGAGTATAGCAGTACAATACGTTATAGCTTTCTTCCCACTAATCTATCACCCCATTTCGAACCAAAGCAGACTTGAATGAATAGGTATTCCACCTGAAATCCTTGGTTCAAAGCTAAAAAAAAAAAAAAAACAAAGTCCATATATTAATTTTAGTGGAATTCTAAGAGATTTTACTGTTTTGATAAAGTCACTTTGTATGTTAGGTAGGTGTGGTTTTCGTCCGATTTGGATCATTTTCGAACTTGATTTTTTAGATAAAAGTTTAAACACCGAATTTCGTGATGATAGCTTGAAAATAACGGCTGTAATCGTGATCACAGACAGACAATAAGACGGACAGACAGACAGACGGACAGACAGACGGACAGATAGATAGACAGACGGACAGATCAAGAATATATTTACTTTTCTATACCTACCATGCCTCCTTATGGGCGTTACAAACGCAGTGACAAAATTAATATTCCCCTTTTACGTTTTTTAACGTAGGGGTATAAAAATCTAAGTAACCTCTTTTATATAATAAGTGAACCAAAGATGAAGTTGTTATCTCTATTAGTTATTGAGTTGCAAGCGTATATTCTTTTTGAGGCACATAATTGATCTGAATCATTTGAAGTTTGGTCTTCTAAAAATAATATGTTTCTTAATCCAGATAAATGTCAAACTATGACCTTTTCGCGAAAAAGAAACAATTTAGTTTTTAATTATAAGATTCAAGATACTGCTTTGTGTGGATGTCGTTAAAGAACTGGGAATATCTTTGGCTTCTAAGCTTTCCTTTAACATTTCCTTTAAATACTGATAATATTTGTAAAAAAAAACGTCTTCTTTGCTTGGCTTTATTAAACGCTGGGCCAAAGAATTCAACAGCATAATTACGACTACAACGCTGTATTATGCAAAAGTGCGTCCACACCTAGAGTACGCAAAAGAAGTCTGATCCCCCCAGCTACAATGTGCATGTTGATCGAATAGAGAGAATCCAAAAACGTTTTGTTCGGTTTGCACTAAGGGGCTTAAGTGGATTTGAAATTTTAAACCTTCCTCCCTACGAGGATCGTTTGAAACTTTTAAAAATGCAATCATTGAGTGAGCGAAGGAAGTTTGCAGATATCGTATATGGTATTTACACCAACTCATAACCGGTGTATTCCATTCTACAGAACTTCTTTCTCTTATAAATTTAACTCAAATCGTAGAAGTAGTAGAAACGCTTACAATTTAATTTATTTGCCATTTAATAGAACAAATTACATGTTAAATGTTCCTTTAAACCGCATGAGTACGTAAGTTAACAATTGTAGCTTTTTTGATGTTAACTTGTCAAAAGTTCTACTCAAAAGTAGAAAAAAAACTATTTCGTTATTGCACGCAAGCTACACGCAAAGAAAAAAAAACGTTTATTGCCAGTTTTCCGCAAACGAACTTCGTTCTCATAATAATAGTTTACTTTATTTATAATCTATACTATTATATAAAAGGGTTCTCCCGGATTTTTATCGTTCAATCAAGGGGTAACCGCTGAACCGATTTTAATAATTCTTTCACTATTCAATTGCTATAAGAAGCGACCCTGCTACTGGATACTACGTTTTTGGCAAAACTTTTTATTTAATTATTTAAGAATTTATATATTTTAATCCATGCTGCCAAACAATAGCATAAGCTCTTTGTTGAGAGAGAGAGAGAGAGGTGAAAGTCTACAACTCACCGCGCTGCCATCGTGAGTGGATAGTTGCACTCAGTTAATTACTGCTGCAGTGTTGCCATAAGTCCAATATATCGTATTAATTTTGATTTTACTAAAATTAAACTCTTTTCATTTCAATGAGAAGCCACTCTTTATATATCACTAAAAAATATTCTTAAATAAATAAAATTACTTAAACATATTTGGTTCTTGAGTGTTTATTTAAAATAAGTTTTCATATCATACTTATACTCCCAAGTAACGTTGGGAACGGGTATGCTAGTAGTTTATAATAGATTTATTTAGTTTATAATAGAAACGCGTCATTTAGTTACAGGTAATTAATTTCGTTTGTCATATACGCGAATGATTTTAAACTTGCAGCAATTGAAAAATTGTTTTTCCCAACTGAAAACTTCCTTTGTTTTTCCCTTCATTGTATATACACAACGCTTATAATTCAGAGTTACTTTATGGACAAACTGTTCTATATGAGCAAATTGGTAATTTGCTTAATACGCTGACGGAGATAGCAACAGAGGTGCGATGAGTACAGTCCATAAAAAGACGGACGGACATAGGGGGAAAGACAATTAATATAATAATTAATAATGACAGAAATAGCTTGCGGTATATATATACAAGATATATTTTTAAGTTGACAACTGAATATTCGTTTGTGGCAAATACAATTCGCGAAACGAATTAAACGAAGTGTTGTTGGCTAATTTTTCAGTTGCGGTGAAAGAAAAATTTCTATGCGTGTATGTTCTGCATGGTTAGTTGTTTCGTCTTGTGTTGTCCCTGAGCCCAACCACTAATTTGGTGGGTAAATTTTTCGCACATTAATTTATTTTGAGCCAGTAATATTAATATTGTTGATTATTTCAAATATTTTTGGGTTGTGGCTTTAAATGGATTAATGATGAGAATGTGCGAAAAAGCTGTAGTAGCTTAACTATATTTGTTATTGCATGTTAGACCAAAGCTTCAAGATTTCTTACCTTTACAATATTTTTTGATTTTAAGAGGGTCCTTCAACAATATTCCTAACATATTAGGAAACACGAAATCATTCTTGAATCGCGATTTAAATTTTCAAGATTTCTGAATAAAACACTTTTTTCATAGAACTTTATTTATCATACTATTATATAAAAGAGTACTCACGTATGTTTGGCTGCGAAAAGCTTGAGAAAAGCAGGCGCTATTACTAAAATTCGGAGTATTCCAACTCCGAAATCGAAGAGAGACAGCCATAACAACATAAGATGTTGTTTGTATTAGTTTATTTGAACATATAAAAATTACTACACACAAAAGAAAATGCCAAATCGTCACAGGGGCGATTTTTATGAAAACGTTTGCCCCAAACATATAAGAAAACAAATAATATTTATTTTGCACAAATCACTGGTACTAACAATTATAAAACAATTTTAACAACGCCTGAAATATGATTGAACTTAAACAAACAAAATTTTAGCCATAAAAATTCAAACAACAAAAATTTTAACTAAAATTTTTGACAATGAAAGCACCGCTCCTGAGTTTATATATTTTTAAATTTAATTTCCTTTATATATTTTCTCGCTCTTATAACAATATATCTGCACTCTAACGTTGGCGAATATATGGGATAAAACAATATGTCAAAATAGCTGTGAGGGAAAAAGCTCTATTTTCAAACTCTTTTTGAGCATCATAAATAAAAGTCAACAACCCACCGGGAAAATGGGAATTGATTCTAAAAGAAATCGTTAATGGAATGGAATTTTTCGTTTACCACAACTGAAAAATTCACCAACTATTCTTCTGTTTACATTTCAGAACGTATTCCAAAGAATGTATACATTTAAAGCAAAACCTATGAATTGGAATCTATCAATGAAAAGTTTACTGATTCGTTTTTATTTCAGCCAGAACCGATTACGACATATATAATAATTTCTGCTATAGAAAATATTTTTAGATTTCTTGCTTGCTTTTTTTGGGAAGTGAACAACGAATTGAATTTAAAACAAATTCTGGTATAAGCGACAAAATCATCCGTCTGTTTTGATTTGTTTTTTTATTTCCGAAAATGAATACTTTTTATTTAAAAGAATCCATTTAAAAAGTGAATAAAGAATCGATTTCTGTAGCGATTCATACACGCAAAGAAATTTTTCGTTTACCACAACTGAAAAATTCACCAACTATACTTCGTTTGCGAGCTGTATTTGCCGCAAACGAATATTCAGTTGTCACAACTTAAAAATATATCTTATATATATAAACCGCAAGCTATTTCGGTCATTATTATTTATTATATTAATAATCTTTCTCATTATATCCGTCCGTCTTCTTATGGATTCCACCTCTGTTGCTATCTTCGTCCGCGTATTAAGCAAACTACCAATTTCCTTATATAGTAACAATTTGTCCAAAAAATAACTCTAAACTATAAGCGTTATGTTTATACAACGAAGGGAAAAATAAACAAAATTTTCAGTTGGGAAAAACGAAGTTTTCAATTGCTGCAATTTAAAAATCACTCGCGTTTATGACAAACGAAATTCATTTCCTGCAACTAAATGACTCGTTTCTCACAACTGAAAATTTTGTTTATTTTTCGTTCAACGTTTATGACAACTGTTGAAACGTTTGCAATAAACGATTTCAAGCACGACAAACGAAGTTCGTTTGCGGCAAACTGGCGATAAACGTTTTTTTTCTTTGCGTGTATGGAAGCGAGAAAAGAATGTACTACTTTTTCTAGGACATCAGCGTGTTGAAAAGAATCAATTCTAGAATCTTTATGGAGAAGAGAATTGATTCTTTTTCATACACAATTGCTTCTTTTCTCCCGGTGGGAAGGTCCACAAAAAAGAAAAAAAAAAGACAGCAACATGTATTGTGTGCGGTACCAATGCTGCCACCTTTTTGAATGTAAAAATACTGCCACTTTTATAAACGCATCGACAACAATTCCGTGTGGAAGATACAGAAAGTTTATAACTTTAGTTAGCTGGTTACTTTATTCGGATGGAACTACTAAGTCGCTCCAAACAATTATACAATTTTACCAAAATTCTAACGGCTGTATTTATAAAAAATTATTAACCTATTATAAAGCCTTCAAAAGAAAAAAAAAATAGAAAAAAATTTAAAAACGTTTTTCATAAACGTTCAACCGCGTTCAAAATCTCTTTTAAATGCTCGATAAATGAGATAAAAATGGTTGAAACCTACAATAAACCCTGAATAAAGCATTTTAAAATTTTTTTTGTTTTTTTTTTTAGAAGATCCAAAGGTAGCTTAGAAAAACTTGATTTTTAAAAACCAAAATTTTGACGAAATTTTGACAAATAAATAACAAGTAACTGAATTTATCTAATACACAAACCATTATTTACACTCTTGCCACTTCAATATGAATACGGCTGTTAAATTTTAAGATATTTTAAAGTCTTAAATTTTAATTTCACATCGTGTTTAATGATATTTAACATTTTTATCGCCGACGAAGCAGCGGGTATTTGCTAGTTTTCTATAGATACGCAAACTAGTAAGAAGTTATGAATTTTCTATCACCGACAGATGAAGGTTTTTAAAGTTCTGAGTATAATGATATCATTGTATGCAGGATTTCTAAAAATTAAAATTAAAAATAGTGAAAATGTTAAATATGTGTCCTTATAGAAGACGCCTTTGTGACTTTCAAAAAGGAGCTTCCATACACTGTAAGAAAAATGTTTTTAATATGACTACAATTGTTATTAATTTGACGCATTTTGTATTTAAAATATAGGTTGCAACAAATTTCGTCAAAGTAAGAGCAAATATGTTTAAAACTTTTTAAAAAGAAAGCCAACATATGAAAAAAAGCGCAATGATGAACACATTTAATGGACACATTTAATGAACACATTGTGTTCAGTTTTAAAACATTTTTTCTTTTTCCGCTGTACATATAATATTAAGAAATCTTAACCAATTTAATTATAAATTTATCTGTTAATTACTTAACTTGCACATTTAAGAACAAAAAAGGATCCTCTTTATGGTTAAAATATGACAATTGAAAATATTCAAAATTGTGATTTATAGAAGCCGCCAAACTCTCAAATGCGTTTATTTCCAAAATTTTGATATATGGGCTAATTTTCAATTGACTGAATGAGGTAGTTGAGTTGGTTTCAATTCATGAAACAGAAGGTGTTCGTTAATCTTATGTGGTACACAATTTTTTATGTGTTTTCCTAGCAGCTATACTTCGTAAGGAGCATGATAAAAAACTTTGTAGTTATCATCCCAGTAAAATTTTACGTTATTTGTTCTTTTAATTTCAAAAAGCTGCTTAAATAATAGAATTTTTAGTGTGTAACCAAATTTTTCGATTTTTTATTATTAATAAAATTATTTTTTTTTTTTTATTTTTAAATGTAAATATTTACAAAAGTGATTTTTTCCAATTTTGAACTAAAATTATATAAATATATAATATATTTTACTATACAATGTAAATATTTGTTAGCCATTTGTTCATGAGCGATACAGCAATAGCTTACTTATAAACTAAAGGAAAAAGCAATAGTAGATAAGATGGTATTTAAGAGTGAATACCTTTTAACCTAATAAACTGAGTACTCGTTAGAAAATTTAAAGTAATTCGAAAATAACATGTACAAAAAAATATTGAAAAAGAAAGTGTAAAAGATTGAAAATAAAAAAGAATATTTAAAAACAAAAAACAAAATTAATTGCACCCACAATGTGCACTGCAGCGGCATTATCCACCTTAATCCAACATCAATCAACATCACCATAAACTTGTGTACTGCATAGTTATTAATAGCCTGCCTCATCCGAGTCTGGAGCAGGTGTAGAGCCACCAGCACCACCAGATGAGCCCTGCAGTATGGGTCCAGAGAAGCCTAAAAATTTCGACACAATATTGCCGAGACCTGCATTCGCATTGCCATTACCCGACGAGGAGCCGCTGAAAGCAGTGATGGTGGTAAGCACGCCAGTGGTAATATCATTGGCTATATTGCCCAATGAGCGTATCTTGGGCGATACAACTGCCGTGATCAGAGTCTGGATGTCGTTAATTGGCACTGGCTTGGGAATATCATATTGCTTGTTCTTCTCGATATTGGTGCGATCAAGCTGCTCGATAACGCGCGTTTTTGTATCCAGGAAGTTGTCGATTTTCTATGGAAACAAAGAAGACATCATAAGTATATGAAAAAGCAGAGTGTATTGGGTGTTTTTGTTTTTGCTACTTACACCAAAGACAAATCCGAGCACGGCATTCTTGGCCTCAAATGTGGCATCGGGTAGTTTTCTTTTGTTTCGTTCTAATTCGCTGCTTGCCACATCCTAGAATTGTACAGTTTAATGTTTAATAGCAATAGTATTAAAAAAAACCGAAAGCAAAATATGCAAAGCTCTCTATAAATAATTTGAGAAAAAAAAATACTCTAAAAAAAATCTCATTCAAAAAGTTAACCAATGTTAAAAGTCATTGAACTCTACCAAAGACTAGATTTTAGATTTTTTTTTTTTTTTAGAACATGTTCTTACTTAAAAATAAAACCGAAAGTTGTTTCATGATTCAGCCTGCGACTTAAACTTGTTTGTATCTAGCCTGTATTACAACATTGCGCAAACTAAGCTCCATTCTATACCAGTTATCTACTCGAGTGCTAATGGTTTAAGCCAATTTCATAGCTTTTATGCCACGTTTACATATTAATTAACAAAGGCTTAAAGGTCGGTCGACATATTTTATACCTTCTCATAAGACTATTTAATTAAATTCGCTCTTGAAGTTTATGATTGCGACAGTTTAACTTGACCCACATATAAATCAATCGCTTGAACAAATATCTACAAGTTTTAATTAATGTTTGTTTCTTTGATTAGGTTATGACAACACCCTGTAAAGAGGGCAAGATTTGAACAAGTAATTAAGAAGTTC
This sequence comes from Pherbina coryleti, assembly GCA_943735915.1. Classification (NCBI taxonomy): domain Eukaryota; kingdom Metazoa; phylum Arthropoda; class Insecta; order Diptera; family Sciomyzidae; genus Pherbina; species Pherbina coryleti. The sequence continues at coordinate 20,014,023 of OX030951.1, forward strand.
GATGCAGATTTTAATTGCAGTGTGATTGGATATAATTGCGCAAGTATCTGCAGTTGAATACAAAGCATTGGGACATGTTTACAAAATCAATTGGTAAGCATTTAAGCCATAAACAATAGCCTCGAACTAATCCACATATTGATATTGATAATTCACTTACGAGTATTGGTGAGACCAATTTAACATTGATTGTTTTTACACTAGATTTAAATATTTTAAGAACAAAGGTGCTTACAGGTCACATTCGGTATAGAGTGGGCTAAAAATTTTCTATTTGAATTTATATGATATTTATTACTCGCTAGATACTTAATAACAATTTGGTTTAGCAATTAGAAATGTTTAAATAAATTTTTATTAATTTTTTTACCGGGGTACTAATGACATTGATTGAGTGTATCGCCATTCTAGTGCATCTCCACTTGTTGCATCTGCTAAAGAGCTGCACAAAACCTTCTTTATACAGTACTTGCTGATGATTCCATACAAAAAATAAAAAAGTCTGAAAAGTGCACCCCTTATTTGAAAGATGACCTCGAGACTACTCCAAAAACAAAAAACAAGCGATACAGCATTCTTGACTCTCGCCAAAATTTAATGTAGTTTACAATTTTAACTAAATTGAAACTTTATCGTATTTATAAGGATATTTTTATAAATCGTAATGTTCTTGTATAGAACTATTTATGTACACTCAAAGGAAAAAAAAAAGTTTATCGCCAGTTTACCTCAATCGAATTTCGTTTGTCGCGCTTGAAATCGTTATTTGCAAACGTTTCAGCAGTTGTCATAATAATAGTATGTTGCGAGAAACGCGTCATTTAGTTGTAGGAAATTAATTTCGTTTGTCATAAACGCGAGTGATTCTTAAATTGCAGCAATTGAAAAATTTGTTTTTCCCAACTGAAAACTTTGCTTGTTTTTCCCTTCGCTGTATAAACGCAATGCTTATAGTTCAGAGTTACTTTTTGGACAAATTGTTAAGTTAAGTTAATTAAGTAAATTTGTAATTTGTTAATAGGTGCGTGGTGCGAGGAGTGCAATCCATAAGAAGACGGACGGTCATAGGTAGAAAGATAATTAATATAAGAAATGATAGTGATCGAAATAGCTTGCTGTATATATATATATATGTATTAAATCGAGGTAAAAATTTGACTTCGGGAGTCCAAAAGCTCTGAGAGGAAATTTTAGAACTAGTTTATCCCTTTTTAACGGTATATCATTTCCTAATATCGTATATAATATGCATAAGTTGTAGAAAAAATATAATTTTGGCGGTTTTTCTTGGAATAAAATAAAAATTTTTTTTCGTTTTCAAGTTGTTTCGAGGTCATTTTTTAAAATAAGGTGTGCACTTTTCGTACTTTGTTCTTTGACCCACTATAGTGTATAATATACATATTAGTGCAGTCTATTTCAGTGTAGCCCTAACATTAAACAATAATGTTCGGTATGAAGCGACGCACAGTGCTTTGTCCCCATATAGTGAATCGGCTAGTGGATATGTTAATTAAAAAAAATAATGCAAGGACATGACTACCTCCCATACATCTTTAAATTAAAAAATTTTAATTTTAGCCATAATTGTATATAGAATAAATCGAAATTTGGTAACTATCTGTTAAAATATGTTTTTTAGCTTAGTGGTTAATTTTGTTTCATTCGGAGCAAGGACATGACTTCCTCCCATATATAATTTTTCTCAAAAACTAAATTTTAGCTACATTTGTGATCAGAATGCACTGAAAACTTATAACAACTTATAAAACTATATTTTTGGGCTCTCTGGGAAATTTGGCTTCATTCGATACAAGGACATGACCATCTCCCATATATCCTTTTTCTCAAAAACTAAATTTTAGCTACATTTGTGATCAAAATGCACTAAAAACTAATAACAACTTATAAAATTATGTTTTTGAGCTCTCTGAGAAATTTTGCTTCATTCGATAGAAGGATATGACCATATCCAATGTATCCTTTTTCTCATAAACTAAATTTTTGCTACATTTGTGACCAAAATGCAAATAATTTAATATTCTCTGCAAAAAGGGTCATAAATAAATTTGTTTCTAAATTTGCTCAACAAATAAGATAATTAATTTTAATTGTAATTTATGGTGTTTTCTTTCAAAATGTTTTTCTCAATTTCTTTGAATTCATCATTTTTTTTATGTGTTTTGTAGACCTAAGTGACGATAGTTCCAGATCCAACATTAATAAGAAATGAGCCATTAAATCTCTATTTGTATTTTCTCTCGTCGTTTTTCTTGTATGGGATAATCGCAAAATGTACATAACAAGTCATATCGTCAGCTTAGTATTAGCACACACAACAACAAAGTGCAGTGTGTTCATGGAGTAAATGAATTGAAACATAGGGAAAGCAATGAAACGAAAAGCAAAATGGAAAACATGAATCAGCTGTTTACAAACAAACGTTGATTACTTGATACTTTTTACTGGATGTCGTTCGTTTACTTTTTGTGATATTTTTTACTGAGAGAGTAAAATCAGTCTTACTCTCCCAGTAAAAGTTACTTGATATTTTTTACTCGAAAAGTTCTCAAACAGACCTACAGTCAATAAAATTGCACAGATTGCAAAAATTGAATTGAACATTGAACGTCGCTGGAGCCCTTTACTTGGAAAAAATTATATAATCATATTTTTGGTCTTTGTAAAACTAAAAAATATAGATGTTTTAAAAAAATACAAAATTTCAAATTTCCGGTTAAAAATCTTAAATTTTTTTTTCACTAGTGGTTAGATTTATTAACAAAGTATATAAATAAAAAATAAAAAATTGCCTACTTTTTATTTATATATTTTTTTTAATTTTTTCAAAGTTTGCAAAACTTTAGGGTTTCCGCCAAAAAAAAAAAAATATTCTTTCAATTTTTGGTAAGTTTTTGTCACTATTTAATAAAAATTATACACTTCATAAAAATTTGATTAATTTTTTATAGTAATAAACAAAAAAAAATTGCATAAATTTATTTTTTTTTAAATTTTGGCAGTACCATAAACTTAGGTACTTTGCAACTTTTTCTGAAACTTAGGAAATATGTCTTTAAAAATTCATATCATTTTTACATTTCCGGGTGAAAAATCTAAAAATTTTTTACATATTCTATTAAAGCTCTTTAATATGTACTAAAATCACAAATAAAAAATTACCTACTCTTAAAAAAAAAAATTTTTCAGTCTATCAAACTTTTGCATTTTGGGAATTCCAAATAAAAAATCGCAAAAGTTTTCGATGGCACAAACAACATTTTTATGTAAAATATTTACAAAAAATTATTTTTGCTTTTTTGTCCCTATAGTTATAAACAAAACTGTTTAGTTTCAAAGCAATACAATAAAAAATGAAATTTTAAAAATTTGTTTTGTAACACAGTAAAAACCGTTTTTCCGTTCAACAGTTTTACCTCAAACGTTTTCTGACTTTAGCGCCCTCTACTGTTAACAAAAATACGAGATGATAAATTCTATTTACGAATTTATTTAAGGTACTCTGTTAGCTTTACAAAAATGTGTATTACTTAAATATTCTAAACACTTTATTTTATTTTAATTTTGCCTATGGGACAAAGCACTGTGCGACGCCAACAGAATGAGCATTGCATATTTTGAAAGCTCTTCGTTTATGTCGTTGTATTTTAAAAGTTTTGATATGAAATAAAGTACTAAACCATAGAACGATGATGAAGTAAAAGTAACGGAAAATCATAGAGAACACACCGAGTGCACCATTCATTCACATCGAAAAATATTCATCCCACGTTTAGAAAAGGCCATATCTCAAAAACGAAGCAAGATAGGCAAAACACAACGGTGGCTTAGGCTTTTCTAAAAAGGGTTTCGAACTCGAGACACACAGGTTAAAAATAAGAAAAAACGCCATCACTCGAAAACGAAGTAAAATAGGTCAAAAATAACTATAATAATTTTGGTTTTTCTAAAGAAGAACTCGAACTCGAAACACACAGGTTGATATGATAACCATAAAAAATTAGCCAGAACTCCATATATCGAAAATGAAGGAAGATAGATCAAAAATAACAGTGATTTTGGATTTTCTCAAACGGTGTCGGTCACCATATCTTGAAAACGAAGGAAGATGGGCCAAAAAAAATATGTTTTTGTGGCGCACACCTAGTAGTTTCGGTCGATATTAAACCAATAAAAAAAATTTAAAACATGGAATATGCATAGGTGTAGTCCATAGCATTTTATATACTTCATATACTTCAGTTTTCTTACATAGTTTTTATGTTTTAAGGTTATGTTGTTTTTTTTTTTAATTTAGGTGCATATTAAAAAATATTCTTTCAAAACTGTTTGTTTTAAGATGTGACGGCAGAACTTTAATAATGACACATGAATTGCAAGTTATTTTTCTTCTTTTAGTCCAGCTCTCTAGTATTTCAAAATTATTTTTTTTTTAATTCTCTTTTATAAATGAAAATTCTCTTATATCTTTTTAAAAAATTACATCATTTATTTGGTCTATAAAGGCGGCCTCGGGTATCGAGTAGGTAGCATGCTCGACTGCCACGCCAGAGGTCCCGGGTCCGAATCCCGGACAGACCATATCCTATGCTTAAACCTTTCTGTATTATCTATCCTCATTTCTAATCAACTAAAATTAAAAATTCATCAATATTTGCGACTTCAAGTTTTAGTTGGTGGTCGAGAAGTTTGTGGAATCTCATCCATAACTTGAACTTTACAACTTCAGCCTTATAACTTAAATTGACTGTAGTGATGGCATAACACTTGCCTCAGATTCAAATTCACATGTTTGCTACACACATGTTGGCTAAAAATATCCTACACATGTTTTACTTGATTGCCCTCTAATTTTAACCTATCTATCACCCCATTTTTTGAACAAAGGCAGACTTGACTGAATAGGTATAACACCTCAAATCCTTGGTTCAAAATCAAAACACAAAAATTAATTAAAATAAAAATAAATAATTTCAAATATGCAGGAGGAAACTGAAAATTTTGATTTTTTTTTTTTTTTTTTTTTTTTGACCTAAGAGGGTTTTGTCGAACACTCTTAAAAAATAGAACACTTAAAAAATAGAGAAATTAATCGCCTCCATATGGGGGTACCAGTTCTTACCAGGAATGATTATTAAGCTCTAGATGTAATTTTGAATTTATGTAGAGTTTTTGAGAGAGAGAGAGGGAGGAGGGGGATGGGTTTGGATGAATGAAAAAATGGTATTAGTTTTATTCTATAAATTGTTAGTGAATCCCTACAAAAATAAGTTTCCAAAGTTTTGAATGAAAATTTCCATTCGTTCGAATGTTATGAACAATTAACCACGCATGTCTAAAACGGAGCAGTCACTCAGGTTATCATTTATGTACTTGGAATGCAGTATAGCTACATATATGTCAGAAATAAATACAAAGACCGTATTTTTATATAAATATAATATAGAAATAGAAATATTCTCCCTATGATTACCACATTTTTGCATACGTTTGAACCATTTGTCAGAATATTTGTCCCATTCCGCTTGAGACATCTCCAAAACATAGTTTTTGAACTTATGAACGGCTTCTTCTGGCGTCAAAAATCATTTTCCACGCAGTTTTTTGTTGATGTGCGGGAATTAAGAATGATAGAAACAAGATTACGCGTTCCGCAAAATAGAAGGAAAGACAGCATGACGTCATCAAGCTCTATTGTCAGACTTTAGAATAATTTTACTTTGGGGCCCAAGCCTAAATATTTTTTTTTTATTTTTATAATATGTACATGAACCTCTTAAATCTATTAGTGCAATCAAATTTAGTCGGTCTCGAATGGTTTAGAGGATAAAAATGGATACAGTTTAAAAAATTTATAATTTTTCATAAACGAAAATATCCATATTTTTATCGAAAATATCCATATTTTTATCGAAAATATCCAATTTTAACAGCAGTTATTTTTAGTTTACTTTTCCGCAAGAATTTAATTTCAATTTCCTCAATTTTCCTAAGCGATCGCACATTT